>CATOZT010000394.1:0-28689 GCA_954870665.1 Stratiomys singularior
TTGATGATTGATGATTGATGATTGATGATTGATGATTGATGATTGATGATTGATGATTGATGATTGATGATTGATGATTGATGATTGATGGTTGATGATTGATGATTGATGGTTGATGATTGATGCTTGATGACAGATGATTGATGATTGATGATTGATGAATGATAATGGATGATTGATGATTGATGATTGGTGATTGATGATTGATGATTGATGATTGATGATTGATGATTGATGATTGATGATTGATGATTGATGATTGATGATTGATGATTGATGATTGTTGATTGATGATTGATGATAGGTGATTGATAATTGATGATTGATGATTGATGATTAACGCTTGATGATTGATGATTGATTATTGATGATTGATGATTGATGATTGATGATTGATGATTGATGATTGATGATTGATGATGGATGATTGATGATTGATGATTGATGATTGATGATTGATGATTGATGATTGATGATTGATGATTGATGATTGATGATTGATGATTGATGTTTGATGATTGATGATTGATGATTGATGATTGATGATTGATTAGTGATGATTGATTATTAATGATTGATGATTGATGATTGATTATTGATGATTGATGATTGATGATTGATGATTGATGATTGATGATTGATGATTGATGATTGATGATTGATGATTGATGATTGATGATTGATGATTGATGATTTATGATTGATGATTGATGATTGATGATTGATGATTGATGATTGATGATTGATGATTGATGATTGATGATTGATGATTGATGATTGATGATTGATGATTGATGATTGATGATTGATGATTGATGATTGATGATTGCTGATTGCTGATTGATATATGATGATTGATAATTGATGATTGGTGATTGATGATTGATGATTGATGATTGATTATTGATTATTGATGATTGATAATTGATGATTGATGATTGATTATTGATTATTGACGATTGATGATTGATGATTGATGATTGATGATTGATGATTGATGATTGATGATTGATGATTGATGATTGATGATTGATGATGGATGATTGATGATTGATGATTGATGATTGATGATTGATGATTGATGATTGATGATTTATGATTGATGATTGATGATTGATGATTGATGATTGATGATTGATGATTGATGATTGATGATTGATGATTTATGATTGATGATTGATGATTGATGGTTGATGATTGATGATTGATGGTGATGATTGATGCTTGATGACAGATGATTGATGATTGATGATTGATGAATGATAATGGATGATTGATGATGATGATTGGTGATTGATGATTGATGATTGATGATTGATGATTGATAATTGATGATTGATGATTGATGATTGCTGATTGCTGATTGATAATTGATGATTGATAATTGATGATTGATGATTGCTGATTGATGATTGATGATTGATGATTGATGATTGATAATTGATGATTGATCATTGATGATTGATCATTGATGATTGATGATGATGATGATGATTGATTATTGATGATTGATGATTGATGATTGATGATTGATGATTGATGATTGATGATTGATGATTGATGATTGATGTTGATGATTGATGATTGATGATTGATGACAGATGATTGATGATTGATGATTGATGAATGATGATGGATGATTGATGATTGATGATTGATGATTGATGATTGATGATTGATGATTGATGATTTATGATTGATGATTGATGATTGATGATTGATCATTGATCATTGATGATTGATGATTGATGATTGATGATTGATGATTGATGATTGATGATTGATGATTGATGATTGATGATTGATGATTGATGATTGATGATTGATGATTGATGATTGATGATTGATGATTGATCATTGATCATTGATCATTGATGATTGATCATTGATGATTGATCATTGATGATTGATGATTGATGATTGATGATTGATTATTGATGATTGATGATTGATGATTGATGATGATGATTGATGATTGATGATTGATGATTGATGATTGATGATTGATGATTGATGATTGCTGATTGATGATTGATGATTGATGATTGATGATTGATGATTGATGATTGATGATTGATGATTGATGATTGATGATTGATGATTGATGATTGATGATTGATGATTGATGATTGATGATTGATGATTGATGATTGATGATTGATGATTGATGATTGATGATGATGATTGATGATTGATCATTGATCATTGATGATTGATCATTGATGATTGATCATTGATGATTGATGATTGATGATTGATTATTGATGATTGATGAGTGATGATTGATGATTGATGATTGATGATTGATGACTGATGATTGATGATTGATGATTGATGATTGATGATTGATGATTGATGATTGATGATTGATGATTGATGATTGATGATTGATGATTGATGATTGATGATTGATGATTGATGATTGATGATTGATGATTGATGATTGATGATTGATGATTGATGATTGATGATTGATGATTGATGATTGATGATTGATGATTGATGATTGATGATTGATTACAGATGATACATGAATAATGATTGATGATTTATGATTGATGATTGTTGATTGATGTTTGATGATTGGTGATTGATGATTGATGATTGATGATTGATGATTGATGATTGATGATTGATGATTGATGATTGATGATTGATGATTGATGATTGATTATTGATGATTGATGATTGATGATTGCTGATTGATGATTGATGATTGATGATTGATGATTGATGATTGATGATTGATGATTGATGATTGATGATTGATGATTGATGATTAATGATTGATGATTGATGATTGATGATTGATGATGGATGATTGATGATTGATGATTGATGATTGATGATTGATGATTGATGATTGATGATTGATGATTGATGATTGATGATTGATGATTGATGATTGATGATTGATGATTGATGATTGATGATTGATGATTGATGATTGATGATTGATGATTGATGGTTGATGATTGATGATTGCTGATTGCTGATTGATAATTGATGATTGATAATTGATGATTGATGATTGATTATTGATTATTGATGATTGACGATTGATGATTGATGATTGATGAGTGATGATTGATGATTGATGATTGATGATTGATGATTGATGATTGATGATTGATGATTGATGATTGATGATTGACGATTGATGATTGATGATTGATGATTGATGATTGATGATTGATGATTGATCATTGATCATTGATGATTGATGATTGATGATTGATGATTGATGATTGATGATTGATGATTGATTAGTGATGATTGATTATTGATGATTGATGATTGATTATTGATGATTGATGATTGATGATTGATGATTGATGATTGATGATTGATGATTGATGATTGATGATTGATGATTGATGATTGATGATTGCTGATTGCTGATTGATAATTGATGATTGATAATTGATGATTGATGATTGATGATTGATGATTGATTATTGATAATAGATGATTGATGATTGATGATTGATGATTGCTGATTGATGATTAACGATTGATGATTGATGATTGATGATTGATGATTGATGATTGATGATTGATGATTGATAATTGATGATTGATTATTGATTATTGATGATTGATGATTGATGATGGATGATTGATGATTGATGATTGATGATTGATGATTGATGATTGATGATTGATTATTGATGATTAATGATTGATGATTGATGATTGATGTTTGATGATTGATGATTGATGATTGTTGATTGATGATTGATGATTGATGATTGATGATTGATGATTGATGATTGATGATTGATGATTGATGATTGATGATTGATGATTGATGATTGATGATTGATGAGTGATGATTGATTATTGATGATTGATGTTTGATGATTGATGATTGATGACAGATGATTGATGATTGATGATTGATGATTGATGAATGATGATTGATGATTGATGATTGATGATTGATGATTGATGATTGATAATTGATGATTGATGATTGATGATTGATGATTGATGATTGATCATTGATAATTGATCATTGATGATTGATGATTGATGATTGCTGATTGCTGATTGATACTTGATGATTGATATTTGATGATTGATGATTGCTGATTGATGATTGATGATTGATGATTGATGATTGCTAATTGATGATTGATGATTGATGATTGATGATTGATGATTGATGATTGATGATTGATGATTGCTGATTGATGATTGATGATTGATGATTGATGATTGATGATTGATGATTGATGATTGATGATTGATGATTGATGATTGATGATTGATGATTGATGATTGATGATTGATGCTTGATGATTGATGATTGATGATTGATGATTGATGATTTATGATTGATAGTTGATGATTGATGATTGATGGTTGATGATTGATGCTTGATGACAGATGATTGATGATTGATGATTGATGAATGATACTGGATGATTGATGATTGATGATTGGTGATTGATGATTGATGATTGATGATTGATGATTGATGATTGATGATTGATGATTGATGATTGATGATTGATGATTGATGATTGATGATTGATGATTGATGATTGATGATTGATGATTGATGATTGATGATTGATGATTGATGATTGATCATTGATCATTGATGATTGATGATTGATGATTGATGATTGATGATTGATGATTGATGATTGAAGATTGATCATTGATCATTGATGATTGATCATTGATCATTGATGATTGATGATTGATGATTGATGATTGATGATTGATGATTGATGATTGATGATTGATGATTGATGATTGATGATTGATGATTGATGATTGATGATTGATTATTGATGATTGATTATTGATGACTCATGTTTGATGATTGATGATTGATGATTGATGACAGATGATTGATGATTGATGATTGATGATTGATGAATGATGATGGATGATTGATGATTGATGATTGATGATTGATGATTGATGATTGATGATTGATGATTTATGATTGATGATTGATGATTGATGATTGATGATTGATGATTGATGATTGATGATTGATGATTGATGATTGATGATTGATGATTGATGATTGATGATTGATGATTGATGATTGATGATTGATAATTGATGATTGATGATTGATCATTGATCACTGATAATTGATGATTGATCATTGATGATTGATGATTGATGATTGATGATTGATGATTGATTATTGATGATTGATGATTGATGATTGATGATTGATGATTGATGATTGATGATTGATTATTGATGATTGATGTTTGATGATTGATGATTGATGATTGATGATTGATGATTGATAATTTGATGACAGATGATTGATGATTGATGATTGATGATTGATGATTGATGAATGATGATGGATGATTGATGATTGATGATTGATGATTGATGATTGATGATTTATGATTGATGATTGATGATTGATGATTGATGATTGATCATTGATCATTGATCATTGATGATTGATGATTGATGATTGATGATTGATGATTGATGATTGATGATTGATGATTGATGATTGATGATTGATGATGATCATTGATCATTGATCATTGATGATTGATCATTGATGATTGATCATTGATGATTGATGATTGATTATTGATGATTGATGAATGATGATTGATGATTGATGATTGATTAATGATGATTGATGATTGATGATTGATGATTGATGATTGATGATTGATGATTGATGATTGATGATTGATGATTGATTACAGATGATACATGAATAATAAATTGATGATTTATGATTGATGATTGTTGATTGATGTTTGATGATTGGTGATTGATGATTGATGATTGATGATTGATGATTGCTGATTGATAATTGATGATTGATGATTGATGATTGATGATTGATGATTGATGATTGATGGTTGATGATTGATGATTGATTACAGATGATACATGAATAATGATTGATGATTGTTGATTGATGTTTGATGATTGGTGATTGATGATTGATAATTGATGATTGATGATTGATGATTGATGATTGATTATTGATTATTGATGATTGATGATTGATGATTGATGATTGATGATTGCTGATTGATGATTGATGATTGATGATTGATGATGATGATTGATGATTAATGATTGATGATTGATGATTGATGATTGATGATTGATGATTGATGATTGATGATTGATGATTGATGATTGATGATTGATGATTGATGATTGATGATTGATGATTGATGATTGATGATTGATGATTGATGATTGATGATTGATGATTGATTATTGATGATTGATGATTGATGGTTGATGATTGATGATTGCTGATTGCTGATTGATAATTGATGATTGATAATTGATGATTGATGATTGATTATTGATTATTGATGATTGACGATTGATGATTGATGATTGATAGTGATGATTGATGATTGATGATTGATGATTGATGATTGATGATTGATGATTGATGATTGATGATTGATGATTGATGATTGATGATTGATGATTGATGATTGATGATTGATGATTGATGATTGATGATTGATGATTGATGATTGATGATTGATGATTGATGATTGATGATTGATGATTGATGGTTGGTGATTGATGATTGATGATTTATGATTGATGATTGATGATTGATGATTGATTAGTGATGATTGATTATTGATGATTGATGATTGATGATTGATTATTGATGATTGATGATTGATGATTGATGAATGATAATGGATGATTGATGATCGATGATTGGTGATTGATGATTGATGATTGATGATTGATGATTGATGATTGATGATTGATGATTGATGATTGATGATTGATGATTGATGATTGATGATTGATGATTGATGATTGATGATTGATGATTGATGATTGATGATTGATGATTGATCAGTGATCATTGATGATTGATCATTGATGATTGATGATTGATGATTGATGATTGATGATTGATGATTGATGATTGATGACAGATGATTGATGATTGATGAATGATGATGGATGATTGATGATTGATGGGTGATGATTGATGATTGATGATTGATGATTGATCATTGATGATTGATGATTGATTATTGATGATTGATGTTTGATGATTGATGATTGATGATTGATGATTGATGATTGATGATTGCTGATTGATGATTGATGATTGATGATTGATGATTGATGATTGATGATTGATGATTGATGATTGATGATTGATGATTGATGATTGATGATTGATGATTGATGATTGATGATTGATGATTGATGATTGATGATTGATGATTGATGATTGATGATTGATGATTGATGATTGATGATTGATGATTGATGATTGATGATTGATGACAGATGATTGGTGATTGATGACAGATGATTGATGATTGATGATTGATGAATGATGATTGATGATTGATGATTGATGATTGATGATTGATGATTGATGATTGATGACAGATGATTGATGATTGATGATTGATGGTTGATGATTGATGTTTGATGATTGATGATTGATGATTGATGATTGATGATTGATGATTGATGATTGATGATTGATGATTGATGATTGATGATTGATGATTGATGATTGATGATTGATGATTGATGATTGATGATTGATGATTGATGATTGATGATTGATGATTGATGATTGATGATTGATGATTGATGATTGATGATTGATGATTGATGATTGCTGATTGCTGATTGATAATTGATGATTGATGATTGATCATTGATGACTGATGGATGATGATTGATGATTGATGATTGATTATTGATGATTGATGATTGATGATTGATGATTGATGATTGATGATTGATGATTGATGATTGATGATTGATGATTGATGATTGATGATTGATGATTGATGATTGATGATTGATGATTGATGATTGATGATTGATGATTGATGATCGATGATTGATGATTGATGATTGATGATTGATGATTGATGATTGATGATTGATGATTGATGATTGATGATTGATGATTGATGATTGATGATTGATGATCGATAATTGATGATTGATGATTGATGATTGATGATTGATGACTGATGATTGATGATTGATGACAGATGATTGATGATTGATGAATGATGATGGATAATTGCTGATTGATGATTGATGATTGATGATTGATGATTGATGATTGATGATTGATGATTGATGATTGATGATTGATGATTGCTAATTGCTGATTGCTAATTGATGATTGATAATTCATGATTGATGATTGATTATTGTTGATTGATGATTGATGATTTATGATTTATGATTGATGATTGATGATTGATGATTGATGATTGATGATTGATGATTGATGACAGATGATTAATGATTGATGATTGATGAATGATGATGGATGATTTATGATTGATGATTGATGATTGATGATTGATGATTGATGCTTGATGACAGATGATTGATGATTGATGATTGATGAATGATGATGGATGATTGATGATTGATGATTGATGATTGATGATTGATGATTGATGATTGATGATTAATGACATATGATTGGTGATTGATGACAGATGATTGATGATTGATGAATGATGATTGATGATTGATGATTGATGATTGATGATTGATATTTGATGACAGACGATTGGTGATTGATGATTGATGATTGATGATTGATGATTGATGTTTGATGATTGATGATTGATGATTGATGATTGATGACAGATGATTGATGATTGATGATTGATGATTGATGAATGATGATGGATGATTGATGATTGATGATTGATGATTGATGATTGATGATTGATGATTGATGATTGATAATTGATGATTGATGATTGATGATTGATTATTGATGATTGATGATTGATGATTAATGATTGATGATTGATGATTGATGATTGATTATTGATGATTGATGTTTGATGATTGATGATTGATGATTGATGATTGATGAATGATGATTGATTATTGATGATTGATGATTGATGATTGATGATTGATGATTGATGATTGATGATTGATGATTGATGATTGATGATTGATGATTGATGATTGATGATTGATGATTGATGATTGATGATTGAGGATTGATGACAGATGATTGATGATTGATGACTGATGATTGATGAATGATGATGGATGATTGATGATTGATGATTGATGATTGATGATTGATAATTGATGATTGATGATTGATGATTGATTATTGATGATTGATGATTGATGATTGATGAATGGTGATGGATGATTGATGATTGATAATTGATGATTGATGATTGATGATTGATGATTGATGAATGATGATGGATGATTGATGATTGATGATTGATGATTGATGATTGATGATTGATAATTGATGATTGATGATTGATGATTGATGATTGATTATTGATGATTGATGATTGATGATTGATGATTGATGATTGATGATTGATGATTGATGATTGATGATTGATGATTGATGATTGATTATTGATGATTGATGTTTGATGATTGATGATTGATGAATTATGATTGATGATTGATGATTGATGACAGATGATTGATGATTGATGATTGATGATTGATGATTGATGATAGATGATTGATGTTTGATGATTGATGATTGATGATTGATGACAGATGATTGATGATTGATGATTGATGATTGATGATTGATGAATGATGATGGATGATTGATGATTGATGATTGATGATTGATGATTGATGATTGATGATTGATGATTGATAATTGATGATTGATGATTGATTATTGATGATTGATGATTGATGATTGATGATTGATGATTGATGATTGATTATTGATGATTGATGATTGATGATTGATGATTTATGATTGATGAATGATGATTGATGATTGATGATTGATGATTGATGATTGATGATTGATGATTGATGATTGATGATTGATGATTGATGATTGATGATTGATGATTGATGATTGATGATTGATGATTGTTGATTGATGATTGATGATTGATGATTGAGGATTGGTGATTGATGACAGATGATTGATGATTGATGATTGATGAATGATGATTGATGATTGATTATTGATGATTGATGATTGGTGATTGATGACAGATGATTGATGATTGATGATTGATGATTGATGTTTGATGATTGATGATTGATGATTGATGATTGATGATTGATGATTGATGATTGATGATTGATCATTGATCATTGATGATTGATGATTGATGACTGATGATTGATGATTGATGATTGATGATTGATGATTGATGATTGATGATTGATGATTGATGATTGCTGATTGCTGATTAATAATTAATGATTGATGATTGATGATTGATGATAGATGATTCATTATTGATGACTGATGATTGATGATTGATGATTGACGATTGATGATTGGTGATTGATGATTGATGATTGATGATTGATGATTGATTATTGATGATTGCTGATTGATGATTGATCATTGATGATTGATGATTGATGATTGATGATTGATGATTGATGATTGATGATTTATGATATATGATTGATGATTGATGATTGATGATTGATGATTGATGATTGATGATTGATGATTGATGATTTATGATTGATGATTGATGATTGATGATTGATGATTGATAATTGATGATTGATGATTGATGATTGATGATTGATGATTGATGATTGATCATTGATGATTGATCATTGATGATTGATGATTGATGATTGCTGATTGCTGATTGATAATTGATGATTGATAATTGATGATTGATGATTGCTGATTGATGATTGATGATTGATGATTGATGATTGATGATTGATGATTGATGATTGATGATTGATAATTGTTGATTGATGATTGATGATTGATGATTGATGATTGATGATTGATGATTGATGATTGATGATTGATGATTGATGATTGATGATTGACGATTGATGATTGATGATTGATGATTGATGATTGATGATTGATGATTGATGATTGATGATTGATGATTGATGATTGATGATTGATGATTGATGATTGATGATTGATGATTGATGATTGATGATTGATGATTGATGATTGATGATTGATGATTGATGATTGATGATTGATGATTGATGATTGATGATTGATGATTGATGATTGATGATTGATGATTGATGTTTGAGGATTGATGATTGATGATTGATGATTGATGACTGATGATTGATGATTGATGATTGATGATTGATGATTGATCATTGATCATTGATGATTGATGATTGATGATTGATGATTGATGATTGATGATTGATGATTGCTGATTGCTGATTGATAATTGATGATTGATGATTGATGATTGATGATTGATGATTGATGATTGATGATTGATGCTTGATGATTGATGATTGATGATTGATGATTGATGATTGATGATTGATGATTGCTGATTGCTGATTGCTAAATGATGATTGATAATAGATGATTGATTATTGATGATTGATGATTGATGATTGATGATTGCTGATTGATGATTGATGATTGATGATTGATGATTTATGATATATCATTGATGATTGATGATTGATGATTGATGATTGATGATTGATGATTGATGATTGATGATTGATGATTGATGATTGATGATTGATGATTGATGATTGATGATTGATGATTGATGATTGATGATTGATGATTGATGATTGATGATTGATGATTGATGATTGATGATTGATAATTGATGATTGATGATTGATGCTTGATGACAGATGATTGATGATTGATGATTGATGAATGATGATGGATGATTGATGATTGGTGATTGATGATTGATGATTGATGATTGATGATTGATGATTGATGATTGATGATTGATAATTGATGATTGATGATTGATGATTGATGATTGATGATTGATGATTGATGATTGATGATTGATGATTGATGATTGATGATTGAGCATTGATCATTGATGATTGATTATTGATGATTGATCATTGATGATTGGTCATTGATGATTGATGATTGATTATTGATGATTGATGATTGATGATTGATGATTGATGAGTGATGTTTGATGACAGATGATTGATGATTGATGAATGATGATGGATGATTGATGATTGATGATTGATGATTGATGATTGATGATTGATAATTGATGATTGATGATTGATGATTGATTATTGATGATTGATGATTGATGATTGATGATTGATGATTGATGATTGATGATTACTGATTGATGATTGATGGTTGATGATTGATGATTGATGATTGATGATTGATGATTGATGATTGATGATTGATGATTGATGATTGATGATTGATGATTGATGATTGATGATTGATGATTGATGATTGATGATTGATGATTGATGATCGATGATTGATGATTGATGATTGATGATTGATGATTGATGATTGATGATTGATGATTGATGATTGATGATTGATGATTGATGATTGATGATTGATGATTGATTATTGCTGATTGCTGATTGATAATTGATGATTGATCATTGATGATTGATCATTGATGATTGATGATTGATGATTGATGATTGATGATTGATGATTGATGATTGATGATTGATGATTGATGATTGATGATTGATGATTGATGATTGATGATTGATGATTGATGATTGATGTTTGATGATTGATGATTGATGATTGATGATTGATGATTGATGACATATGATTGATGATTGATGACAGATGATTGATGATTGATGATTACTGAATGATTATTGATGATTGATGATTGATGATTGATGATTGATGATTGATGATTGATGACAGATGATTGATGATTGATGATTGATGATTGATGATTGATGTTTGATGATTGATGATTGATGATTGATGATTGATGATTGATGATTGATGATTGATGATTGATGATTGATGATTTATGATTTATGATTGATGATTGATGATTGATGATTGATGATTGATGTTTGATGATTGATGATTGATGATTGATGATTGATGATTGATGATTGATGATTGATGATTGGTGATTGATGATTGATGATTGATGATTGATGATTGATGATTGATGATTGATGATTGATGATTGTTGCTTGATGACAGATGATTGATGATTGATGATTGATGATTGATGATTGATGATTGATGACATATGATTGGTGATTGATGACAGATGATTGATGATTGATGATTGATGAATGATGATTGATGATTGATGATTGATGATTGATGATTGATGATTGATGATTGATGATTGATGACAGATGATTGATGATTGATGATTGATGATTGATGTTTGATGATTGATGATTGATGATTGATGATTGATGATTGATGATTGATGATTGATGATTGATGATTTATGATTTATGATTGATGATTGATGATTGATGATTGATGATTAATGATTGATGATTGATGATTGATGATTGATGATTGATGATTGATGATTGATGCTTGATGCTTGATGACAGATGATTGATGATTGATGATTGATGAATGATGATGGATGATTGATGATTGGTGATTGATGATTGATGATTGATGATTGATGATTGATGATTGATGATTGATGATTGATGATTGATCATTGATGATTGATCATTGATGATTGATGATTGATGATTGATTATTGCTGATTGATGATTGATGATTGATGATTGATAATTGATGATTGATGATTTATGCTTGATGATTGATGATTGATGATTGATGATTGATGATTGATGCGTGATGACAGATGATTGGTGATTGATGAATGATGATGGATGATTGATGATTGGTGATTGATGATTGATGATTGATGATCGATGATTGATGATTGATGATTGATGATTGATGATTGATGATTGATCATTGATGATTGATCATTGATGATTGATGATATGATTGATGATTGATTATTGATGATTGATGATTGATGATTGATGATTGATGATTGATGACAGATGATTGATGATTGATGATTGATGATTGATGATTGATGATTGATGATTGATGATTGATGATTGATGATTGATGATTGATGATTGATGATTGATGATTGATGATTGATGATTGATGATTGATTATTGCTGATTGCTGATTGATAATTGATGATTGATCATTGATGATTGATCATTGATGATTGATGATTGATGATTGATGATTGATCATTGATCATTGATGATTGATCATTGAGGATTGATGATTGATGATTGATGATTTATTATTGATGATTGATGATTGATGATTGATGATTGATGATTGATGATTGATGATTGATGATTGATGATTTATGATTGATGATTGATGATTGATGTTTGATGATTGATGACAGATGATTGATGATTGATGATTGATGATTGATGAATGATGATGGATGATTGATGATTGATGATTGATGATTGATGATTGGTGATTGATGATTGATGATTGATGATTGATGATTGATGATTGATGATTGATGATCGATGATTGATGATTGATGATTGATGATTGATGATTGATGATTGATGATTGATGATTGATGATTGATGATTGATGATTGATGATTGATGATTGATCATTGATGATTGATGATTGACGATTGATGATTGATGATTGATTATTGATGATTGATGATTGATGATTGATGATTGATGATTGATGATTGATGATTGATGATTGATGATTGATGATTGATGATTGATGATTGATGATTGATGATTGATGATTGATGATTGATGATTGATGATTGATGATTGGTGATTGATGATTGATGATTGATGATTGATGATTGATGATTGATGATTGATGACAGATGATTGATGATTGATGATTGATGAATGATGATTTATGATTGATGATTGATGATTGATGATTAACGATTGATGATTGATCATTGATGATTGATCATTGATGATTGATGATTGATGATTAATGATTGATTATTGATTATTGATGTTTGATGATTGATGATTGATGATTGATGATTGATGATTGATGATTGATGATTGATGATTGATGATTGATGATTGATGATTGATGATTGATGATTGATGATTGATGATTGATGATTGACGATTGATGATTGATGATTGATGATTGATGATTGATGATTGATGATTGATGATTGATGATTGATGATTGATGATTGATGATTGATGATTGATGATTGATGACAGATGATTGGTGATTGATGACAGATGATTGATGATTGATGATTGATGAATGATGATTGATGAATGATGATTGATGATTGATGATTGATGACAGATGATTGATGATTGATGATTGATGATTAATGATTGATGATTGATGATTGATGATTGATGATTGATGATTGATGATTGATGATTGATGATTGATGATTGATGATTGATGATTGATGATTGATGATTGATGATTGATGATTGATGATTGATGATTGATGATTGATGATTGATGATTGATGATTGATGATTGCTGATAGCTGATTGATAATTGATGATTGATGATTGATGATTGATGATTGATGATTGATGATGGATAATTGATGATTGATGATTGACGATTGATGATTGATGATTGATGATTGATGATTGATGATTGATGATTGATGATTGATGATTGATGATATATGATTGATTATTGATGATTGATGATTGATGATTGATGATTGATGATTGATGATTGATGATCGATGATTGATGATTGATGATTGATGATTGATGATTGATGATTGATGATTGATGATTGATGATTGATGATTGATGATTGATGATTGATGATTGATGATTGATGATTGATGATTGATGATTGATGATTGATGATTGATGATTGATGATTGATGATTGATGATTGATGATTGATGAAAGATGATTGATGATTGATGAATGATGATGGATAATTGATGATTGATGATTGATGATTGATGATTGATGACTGATGATTGATGATTGATGATTGATGATTGATGATTGATGATTGATGATTGATGATTGATGATTGATGATTGATCATTGATGATTGATGATTGATGATTGATGATTGCTGATTGCTGATTGCTAATTGATGATTGATAATTGATGATTGATGATTGATTATTGATGATTGATGATTGATGATTGATGATTGATGATTGATGATTGATGATTGCTGATTGATGATTGATGATTGATGATTGATGATTGATGATTGATGATTGATGATTTATGATTGATGATTGATGATTGATGATTGATGATTGATGATTGATAATTGATGATTGATGATTGATGATTGATGATTGATGATTGATGCTTGATGACAGATGATTGATGATTGATGATTGATGAATGATGATGGATGATTGATGATTGGTGATTGATGATTGATGATTGATTATTGATGATTGATGATTGATGATTGATGATTGATAATTGATGATTGATGATTGATGATTGATGATTGATGATTGATGATTGATGATTGATGATTGATGATTGATGATTGATGATTGATGATTGATGATTGATGATTGATGATTGAGGATTGATGATTGATGATTGACGATTGATGACAGATGATTGATGATTGATGAATGATGATGGATGATTGATGATTGATGATTGATGATTGATGATTGATGACTGATGATTGATGATTGATGATTGATGATTGAAGATTGATGATTGATGATTGATGATTGAGGATTGATGATTGATGATTGATGATTGATGATTGATGATTGATGATTGATGATTGATGATTGATGATTGATGATTGATGATTGATGATTGATGATTGATGATTGATGATTGATGATTGATGATTGATGATTGATGATTGATGATTGATGATAGATTATTGCTGATTGCTGATTGATAATTGATGATTGAGCAGTGATGATTGATCATTGATGATTGATGACTGATGATTGATGATTGATGATTGATGATTGATGATTGATGATTGATGATTGATGACAGATGATTGATGATTGATGATTGATGATTGATGATTGATGATTGATGATTGATGATTGATGATTGATGATTGATGATTGATGATTGATGATTGATGATTGATGATTGATGATTGATGATTGATGATTGATGATTGATGATTGATGATTGATGATAGATTATTGCTGATTGCTGATTGATAATTGATGATTGATCAGTGATGATTGATCATTGATGATTGATGATTGATGATTGATGATTGGTGATTGATGATTGATGATTGATGATTGATGATTGATGATTGATGATTGATGATTGATGGTTGATCATTGGTCATTGATCATTGATCATTGAGGATTGATGATTGATGATTGATTATTGATGATTGATGATTGATGATTGATGATTGATGATTGATGATTGATGATTGATGATTGATGATTGATGATTGATGATTGATGATTGATGATTGATGATTGATGATTGATGATTGATGATTGATGATTGATGATTGATGATTGATGATTGATGATTGATGATTGATGATAGATTATTGCTGATTGCTGATTGATAATTGATGATTGATCAGTGATGATTGATCATTGATGATTGATGATTGATGATTGATGATTGATGATTGATGATTGATGATTGATGATTGATGATTGATGACTGATGATTGATGATTGATGATTGATGATTGATGATTGATGCTTGATGACAGATGATTGATGATTGATGATTGATGATTGATGATTGATGATTGATGATTGATGATTGATGCTTGATGACAGATGATTGGTGATTGATGATTGATGAATGATGATGGATGATTGATGATTGGTGATTGATGATTGATGATTGATGATTGATGATCGATGATTGATGATTGATGATTGATCATTGATGATTGATCATTGATGATTGATGATATGATTGATGATTGATTATTGATTATTGATGATTGATGATTGATGATTGATGATTGATGATTGATGACAGATGATTGATGATTGATGATTGATGATTGATGATTGATGACTGATGATTGATGATTGATGATTGATGATTGATGATTGGTGATTGATGCTTGATGACAGATGATTGGTGATTGATGATTGATGAATGATGATGGATGATTGATGATTGGTGATTGATGATTGATGATTGATGATTGATGATCGATGATTGATGATTCATGATTGATCATTGATGATTGATCATTGATGATTGATGATATGATTGATGATTGATTATTGATTATTGATGATTGATGATTGATGATTGATGATTGATGACAGATGATTGATGATTGATGATTGATGATTGATGATTGATGTTTGATGATTGATGATTGATGATTGATGATTGATGATTGATGATTGATGATTGATGATTGATGATTGATGATTGATGATTGATGATTGATGATTGATGATTGATGATTGATGATTGATGATTGATGATTGATGATTGATGATTGATGATTGATTATTGATGATTGATGATTGATGATTGATGATCGATGATTGATGATTGATGATTGATGATTGATGATTGATGATAGATGATTGATAATTGATGATTTATGATTGATGATTGATGCTTGATGATTGATGATTGATGATTGATGATTGATGATTGATGATTGATGATTGATGATTGATGATTGATGATTGATGATTGATGATTGACGATTGATGATTGATGATTGATGCTCGATGACAGATGATTGATGATTGATGATTGATGAATGATGATGGATGATTGATGATTGGTGATTGATGATTGATGATTGATGATTGATGATTGATCATTGATGATTGATCATTGATGATTGATGATTGATGATTGATGATTGATGATTGATTATTGCTGATTGATGATTGATGATTGATGATTTATGATTGATGATTGATGATTGATGATTGATGATTGATGATTGATGATTGATGATTGATGATTGATGCTTGATGACAGATGATTGGTGATTGATGATTGATGAATGATGATGGATGATTGATGATTGGTGATTGATGATTGATGATTGATGATCGATGATTGATGATTGATGATTGATCATTGATGATTGATCATTGATGATTGATGATATTATTGATGATTGATTATTGATTATTGATGATTGATGATTGATGATTGATGATTGATGATTGATGACAGATGATTGATGATTGATGATTGATGATTGATGATTGATGATTGATGATTGATGATTGATGATTGGTGATTGATGATTGATGATTGATGATTGATGATTGATGATTGATGATTGATGATTGATGATTGATGATTGATGATTGATGATTGATGATTGATGATTGATGATTGATGATTGATGATTGATGATTGATGATTGATGATTGATGATTGATGATTGATGATTGATGATTGATCATTGATGATTGATCATTGATGATTGATGATTGATGATTGACGATTGATGATTGATGATTGATTATTGATGATTGGTGATTGATGATTGATGATTGATCATTGATGATTGATGATTGATGATTGATGATTGATGATTGATGATTGATGATTAATGACAGATGATTGATGATTGATGATTGATGAATGATGATGGATGATTGATCATTGATGATTGATCATTGATGATTGATCATTGATAATTGATGAGCGATGAGTGATGATTGATAATTGATTATTGATGTTTGATAATTGATGATTGATGATTGATGATTGATGATTGATGATTGATGATTGATGATTGATGATTGATGATTGATGATTGATGATTGATGATTGATGATTGATGACAGATGATTGGTGATTGATGACAGATGATTGATGATTGATGATTGATGAATGATGATTGATGATTGATGATTGATGATTGTTGATTGATGATTGATGACAGATGATTGATGATTGATGATTAATGATTGATGATTGATGATTGATGATTGATGATTGATGACTGATGATTGATGATTGATGATTGATGATTGATGATTGATGATTGATGATTGATGATTGATGCTTGATGACAGATGATTGGTGATTGATGATTGATGAATGATGATGGATGATTGATGATTGGTGATTGATGATTGATGATTGATGATTGATGATCGATGATTGATGATTGATGATTGATCATTGATGATTGATCATTGATGATTGATGATATGATTGATGATTGATTATTGATTATTGATGATTGATGATTGATGATTGATGATTGATGATTGATGACAGATGATTGATGATTGATGATTGATGATTGATGATTGATGTTTGATGATTGATGATTGATGATTGATGATTGATGATTGATGATTGATGATTGATGATTGATGATTGATGATTGATGATTGATGATTGATGATTGATGATTGATGATTGATGATTGATGATTGATGATTGATGATTGATGATTGATGATTGATGATTGATGATTGATGATTGATGATTGATTATTGATGATTGATGATTGATGATTGATGATCGATGATTGATGATTGATGATTGATGATTGATGATTGATGATAGATGATTGATAATTGATGATTTATGATTGATGATTGATGCTTGATGATTGATGATTGATGATTGATGATTGATGATTGATGATTGATGATTGATGATTGATGATTGATGATTGATGATTGATGATTGATGATTGATGATTGACGATTGATGATTGATGATTGATGCTCGATGACAGATGATTGATGATTGATGATTGATGAATGATGATGGATGATTGATGATTGGTGATTGATGATTGATGATTGATGATTGATGATTGATCATTGATGATTGATCATTGATGATTGATGATTGATGATTGATGATTGATGATTGATTATTGCTGATTGATGATTGATGATTGATGATTTATGATTGATGATTGATGATTGATGATTGATGATTGATGATTGATGATTGATGATTGATGATTGATGATTGATGATTGATGCTTGATGACAGATGATTGGTGATTGATGATTGATGAATGATGATGGATGATTGATGATTGGTGATTGATGATTGATGATTGATGATTGATGATCGATGATTGATGATTGATGATTGATCATTGATGATTGATCATTGATGATTGATGATATGATTGATGATTGATTATTGATTATTGATGATTGATGATTGATGATTGATGATTGATGATTGATGACAGATGATTGATGATTGATGATTGATGATTGATGTTTGATGATTGATGATTGATGATTGATGATTGATGATTGATGATTGATGATTGATGATTGATGATTGATGATTGATGATTGATGATTGATGATTGATGATTGATGATTGATGATTGATGATTGATGATTGATGATTGATGATTGATGATTGATGATTGATGATTGATGATTGATGATTGATGATTGATGATTGATGATTGATGATTGATGATTGATGATTGATGATTGATGATAGATTATTGCTGATTGCTGATTGATAATTGATGATTGATCAGTGATGATTGATCATTGATGATTGATGACTGATGATTGATGATTGATGATTGATGATTGATGATTGATGATTGATGATTGATGATTGATGATTGATGATTGATGACAGATGATTGATGATTAATGAATGATGATGGATGATTGATGATAAATGATTGATGATTGATGATTGCTGATAGCTGATTGATAATTGATGATTGATGATTGATGATTGATGATTGATGATTGATGATTGATGATTGATGATTGATGATTGATGATTGATGATTGATGATTGATGATTGATGATTGATGATTGATGATTGATGATTGATGATTGATGATTGATGATTGATGATTGATGATAGATTATTGCTGATTGCTGATTGATAATTGATGATTGATCAGTGATGATTGATCATTGATGATTGATGATT
This sequence comes from Stratiomys singularior, assembly GCA_954870665.1. NCBI lineage: Eukaryota > Metazoa > Arthropoda > Insecta > Diptera > Stratiomyidae > Stratiomys > Stratiomys singularior. The sequence continues at coordinate 21,641 of CATOZT010000394.1, forward strand.
GATGATTGATGATTGATGATTGATGATTGATGATTGATGATTGATGATTGATGATTGATCATTGGTCATTGATCATTGATCATTGAGGATTGATGATTGATGATTGATGATTGATGATTGATGATTGATGATTGATGATTGATGATTGATGATTGATGATTGATGATTGATGATTGATGATTGATGATTGATGATTGATGATTGATGATTGATGATTGATGATTGATGATTGATGATTGATGATTGATGATTGATGATTGATGATTGATGATTGATGATTGATGATTGATGATTGATGATTGATGATTGATGATTGATGATAGATTATTGCTGATTGCTGATTGATAATTGATGATTGATCAGTGATGATTGATCATTGATGATTGATGATTGATGATTGATGATTGATGATTGATGATTGATGATTGATGATTGATGATTGATGATAGATGATTGATGATTGGTGATTGATCATTGATCATTGAGGATTGATGATTGATGATTGATGATTGATTATTGATGATTGATGATTGATGATTGATGACTGATGATTGATGATTGATGATTGATGATTGATGATTGATGATTGATGCTTGATGACAGATGATTGGTGATTGATGATTGATGAATGATGATGGATGATTGATGATTGGTGATTGATGATTGATGATTGATGATTAATGATCGATGATTGATGATTGATGATTGATCATTGATGATTGATCATTGATGATTGATGATATGATTGATGATTGATTATTGATTATTGATGATTGATGATTGATGATTGATGATTGATGACAGATGATTGATGATTGATGATTGATGATTGATGATTGATGTTTGATGATTGATGATTGATGATTGATGATTGATTATTGATGATTGATGATTGATGATTGATGATTGATGATTGATGATTGATGATTGATGATTGATGATTGATGATTGATGATTGATGATTGATGATTGATGATTGATGATTGATGATTGATGATTGATGATTGATGATTGATGATTGATTATTGATGATTGATGATTGATGATTGATGATCGATGATTGATGATTGATGATTGATGATTGATGATTGATGATTGATGATAGATGATAGATGATTGATAATTGATGATTTATGATTGATGATTGATGCTTGATGATTGATGATTGATGATTGATGATTGATGATTGATGATTGATGATTGATGATTGATGATTGATGATTGATGATTGATGATTGATGATTGATGATTGATGATTGACGATTGATGATTGATGATTGATGCTCGATGACAGATGATTGATGATTGATGATTGATGAATGATGATGGATGATTGATGATTGGTGATTGATGATTGGTGATTGATGATTGATGAATGATGATGGATGATTGATGATTGGTGATTGATGATTGATGATTGATGATTAATGATCGATGATTGATGATTGATGATTGATCATTGATGATTGATCATTGATGATTGATGATATGATTGATGATTGATTATTGATTATTGATGATTGATGATTGATGATTGATGATTGATGATTGATGACAGATGATTGATGATTGATGATTGATGATTGATGATTGATGTTTGATGATTGATGATTGATGATTGATGATTGATTATTGATGATTGATGATTGATGATTGATGATTGATGATTGATGATTGATGATTGATGATTGATGATTGATGATTGATGATTGATGATTGATGATTGATGATTGATGATTGATGATTGATGATTGATGATTGATGATTGATTATTGATGATTGATGATTGATGATTGATGATCGATGATTGATGATTGATGATTGATGATTGATGATTGATGATTGATGATAGATGATAGATGATTGATAATTGATGATTTATGATTGATGATTGATGCTTGATGATTGATGATTGATGATTGATGATTGATGATTGATGATTGATGATTGATGATTGATGATTGATGATTGATGATTGATGATTGATGATTGATGATTGATGATTGACGATTGATGATTGATGATTGATGCTCGATGACAGATGATTGATGATTGATGATTGATGAATGATGATGGATGATTGATGATTGGTGATTGATGATTGATGATTGATGATTGATGATTGATCATTGATGATTGATCATTGATGATTGATGATTGATGATTGATGATTGATGATTGATTATTGCTGATTGATGATTGATGATTGATGATTTATGATTGATGATTGATGATTGATGATTGATGATTGATGATTGATGATTGATGATTGATGATTGATGCTTGATGACAGATGATTGGTGATTGATGATTGATGAATGATGATGGATGATTGATGATTGGTGATTGATGATTGATGATTGATGATTGATGATCGATGATTGATGATTGATGATTGATCATTGATGATTGATCATTGATGATTGATGATATGATTGATGATTGATTATTGATGATTGATGATTGATGATTGATGATTGATGACAGATGATTGATGATTGATGATTGATGATTGATGATTGATGTTTGATGATTGATGATTGATGATTAATGAATGATGATGGATGATTGATGATAAATGATTGATGATTGGTGATTGATAATTGATCATTGATGATTGATGATTGACGATTGATGATTGATGATTGATTATTGATGATTGGTGATTGATGATTGATGATTCATCATTGATGATTGATGATTGATGATTGATGATTGATGATTGATGATTAATGACAGATGATTGATGATTGATGATTGATGAATGATGATGGATGATTGATCATTGATGATTGATCATTGATGATTGATCATTGATAATTGATGAGCGATGAGTGATGATTGATAATTGATTATTGATGTTTGATAATTGATGATTGATGATTGATGATTGATGATTGATGATTGATGATTGATGATTGATGATTGATGATTGATGATTGATGATTGATGATTGATGATTGATGATTGATGATTGATGACAGATGATTGGTGATTGATGACAGATGATTGATGATTGATGATTGATGATTGATGATTGATGATCGATGATTGATGATTGATGATTGATTATTGATGATTGATCATTGATGATTGATGATATGATTGATGATTGATTATTGATTATTGATGATTGATGATTGATGATTGATGATTGATGATTGATGACAGATGATTGATGATTGATGATTGATGATTGATGATTGATGTTTGATGATTGATGATTGATGATTGATGATTGATGATTGATGATTGATGATTGATGATTGATGATTGATGATCGATGATTGATGACAGATGATTGATGATTGATGATTAATGAATGATGATGGATGATTGATGATAAATGATTGATGATTGGTGATTGATAATTGATGATTGATGATTGATGATTGATGATTGATGATTGATGATTGATGATTGATGATTGGTGATTGATGATTGATGATTGATGATTGATGATTGATGATTGATGATTGATGATTGATGATTGATAATTGATGACAGATGATTGATGATTGATGATTGATGATTGATGATTGATGTTTGATGATTGATGATTGATGATTGATGATTGATGATTGATGATTGATGATTGATGATTGATGATTGATGATTGATGATTGATGATTGATGATTGATGATTGATGATTGATGATTGATGATTGATGATTGATGATTGATGATTGATGATTGATGATTAATGATTGATGATTGATGATTAATGATTGATGATTGATGATTGATGATTGATGATTGATGATTGATGATTGATGATTGGTGATTGGTGATTGATGATTGGTAATTGTTGATTGATGATTGATGATTGATGATTGATGATTGATGTTTGATGATTGATGATTGATGGTTGATGATTGATGATTGATGATTGATGCTTGATGAGGGATGATTGATGATTGATGATTGATGATTGATGATGGATGACAGATGATTGATGATTGATGAATGATGATGGATAATTGATGATTGATGATTGATGATTGATGTTTGATGATTGATGATTGATGATTGATCATTGATCATTGATCATTGATCATTGATCATTGATGATTGATGATTGATGATTGATGATTGCTGATTGCTGTTTGCTAATTGATGATTGATAATTGATGATTGATGATTGATTATTGATGATTGCTGATTGATGATTGATGATTGATGATTGCTGATTGATGATTGATGATTGATGATTGATGATTGATGATTGATTATTGATGATTGATGATTGATGATTGATGATTGATGATTGATTACAGATGATACATTCATAATGATTGATGATTTATGATTGATGATTGTTGATTGATGTTTGATGATTGGTGATTGATGATTGATGATTGATGATTGATGATTGATGATTGATGATTGATGATTAATGATTGATGATTGATGATTAATGATTGATGATTGATGATTGATGATTGATGATTGATGATTGATGATTGATGATTGGTGATTGGTGATTGATGATTGGTAATTGTTGATTGATGATTGATGATTGATGATTGATGTTTGATGATTGATGATTGATGATTGATGGTTGATGATTGATGATTGATGATTGATGCTTGATGAGGGATGATTGATGATTGATGATTGATGATTGATTATTGATGATTGGTGATTGATGATTGATGATTGATGATTGATGATTGATTATTAATGATTGATGAGTGATGATTTATGATTGATGATTGATGACAGATGACAGATGATTGATGATTGATGATTGATGAATGATGATGGATGATTGATGACTGGTGATTGATGATTGATGATTGATGATTGATGATTGATGATTGATGATTGATCATTGATCATTGATGATTGATCATTGATGATTGGTGATTGATGATTGATGATTGATGATTGATTATTAATGATTGATGAGTGATGATTTATGATTGATGATTGATGAATGATGATTGATGATTGATGATTGATGATTGATGATTGATGATCGATGATTGATGATTGAAGCTTGATGATTGATGATTGATGATTGATGATTGATGATTGATGATTGATGATTGATGATTGATGATTGATGACAGATGACAGATGATTGATGATTGATGAATGATGATGGATGATTGATGACTGGTGATTGATGATTAATGATTGATGATTGATGATTGATGATTGATGATTGATCATTGATCATTGATGAGTGATCATTGATGATTGATGATTGATGATTGATGATTGATTATTGATGATTGATGATTGATGATTGATGATTGATGAGTGATGACAGATGATTGATGATTGATGATTGTTGAATGATGATGGATGATTGATGACTGATAATTGATGATTGATGATTCATGATTCATGATTGATGATTGATGATTGATGATTGATGATTGATGATTGATGATTGATTATTGATGATTGATGATTGATGATTGATGGTTGATGATTGATGATTGATGAGTGATGATTGATGATTGGTGATTGGTGATTGATGATTGGTAATTGTTGATTGATGATTGATGATTGATTATTGATGATTGATGATTGATTATTAATGATTGATGAGTGATGACTTTTGATTGATGATTGATGAATGATGATTGATGATTGATGATTGATGATTGATGCTTGATGACAGATGATTGATGATTGATGATTGATGATTGATGATTAATGATTGATGATTGATGATTGATGATTGATGATTGATGATTGATGATTGGTGATTGGTGATTGATGATTGGTAATTGTTGATTGATGATTGATGATTGATGATTGATGTTTGATGATTGATGATTGATGATTGATGGTTGATGATTGATGATTGATGATTGATGCTTGATGAGGGATGATTGATGATTGATGATTGATGATTGATTATTGATGATTGGTGATTGATGATTGATGATTGATGATTGATGATTGATTATTAATGATTGATGAGTGATGATTTATGATTGATGATTGATGACAGATGACAGATGATTGATGATTGATGAATGATGATGGATGATTGATGACTGGTGATTGATGATTGATGATTGATGATTGATCATTGATGATTGATCATTGATGATTGGTGATTGATGATTGATGATTGATTATTAATGATTGATGAGTGATGATTTATGATTGATGATTGATGAATGATGATTGATGATTGATGATTGATGATTGATGATTGATGATTGATGATTGATGATTGATGATCGATCATTGATGATTGATCATTGATGATTGATGATTGATGATTGATGATTGATTATTGATGATTGATGATTGATGATTGATGAGTGATGACAGATGATTGATGATTGATGATTGGTGATTGATGATTGATGATTGATGATTGATGATTGATGATTGATGATTGATGATTGATGAATGATGATTGATGATTGATGATTGATGATTGATGATTGATGATTGATTATTGATTATTGATGATTGATGGTTGATGATTGATGATTGATGATTGATGATTGGTGATTGGTGATTGGTGATTGATGATTGGTAATTATTGATTGATGATTGATGATTGATGATTGATGATTGATGGTTGATGATTGATGGTTGATGATTGATGCTTGATGATGGATGATTGATGATTGATGATTGATGATTGATTATTGATGATTGGTGATTGATGATTGATGATTGATGATTGATTATTAATGATTGATGGGTGATGACTTTTGATTGATGATTGATGAATGATGATTGATGATTGATGATTGATGATTGATGATTGATGCTTGATGACAGATGATTGATGATTGATGAATGATGATGGATGATTGATGATTGGTGATTGATGATTGATGATTGATGATTGATGATTGATGATTAATGATTGATGATTGATTATTGATGATTGATGATTGATGATTGATGATTGATGATTGATGATTGATGATTGATGATTGATGATTGATGACAGATGACAGATGATTGATGATTGATGAATGATGATGGATGATTGATGACTGGTGATTGATGATTGATGATTGATGATTGATGATTGATGATTGATGATTGATGATTGATGATTG
>CATOZT010000395.1:0-37624 GCA_954870665.1 Stratiomys singularior
AATCAATCATTAATCATCAATCATCAATCATCAATCATCAATCATCAATCATCAATCATCAATCATCAATCATCAATCATCAATCATCAATCATCAATCATCAATCAACAATCATCAATCATCAATCATCAATAATCAATCATCAATCATCAATCATCAATCATCAACCATCAATCATCAATCATCAATCATCAATCATCAATCATCAATCATCAATCATCAATCATCAATCATCAATCATCAATCATCAATCATCAATCATCAAACATCAATCATCAATCATCAATCATCAATCACCAATCATCAATCATCAATCATCAATCATCAAGCATCAATCATCAATCATAAATCATCAATCATCAATCATCAATCATCACTCATCAATCATCAATCATCAATCATCAATAATCAAACATCAATCATCAATCATCAGTCATCAATCATCAACCATCAATCATCAATAATCAATCACCAATCATCAATCAACAATCATCAATCATCAATCATCAATAATCAATCATCAATCATCAATCATCAATCATCAATCATCAATCATCAATCATCAATCATCAATCATCAATCAACAATCATCAATCATCAATCATCAATAATCAATCATCAATCATCAATCATCAATCATCAATCATCAATCATCAATCATCAATCATCAAACATCAATCATCAATCATCAATCATCAATCACCAATCATCAATCATCAATCATCAATCATCAAGCATCAATCATCAATCATAAATCATCAATCATCAATCATCAATCATCACTCATCAATCATCAATCATCAATCATCAATAATCAAACATCAATCATCAATCATCAGTCATCAATCATCAATCATCAATCATCAATCATCAATCATCAATCATCAATCATCAATCATCAAACATCAATCATCAATCATCAATCATCAATCACCAATCATCAATCATCAATCATCAATCATCAATCATCAATCATCAATCATCAATCATCAATCATCAATCATCAATGATCAATAATCAATCATCAATGATCAATAATCAATCATCAAGAATAAATCATCAATCATCAATCATCAATCATCAATCATCAATCATCAATCATCAATCATCAATCATCAATCATCAATCATCAATCATCAAACATCAATCATCAATAATCAAACATCAATCATCAATCATCAGTCATCAATCATAAATCGTAAATCATCAATCATCAATCATCAGACATCAATCATCAATCATTAATCATTAATCATCAATCATCAATCATCAATCATCAATCATCAATCATCAATCATCAATCATCAATCATCAATCATCAATCATCAATCAACAATCATCAATCATCACTCATCAATAATCAATCATCAATCATCAATCATCAATCATCAACCATCAATCATCAATCATCAATCATCAATCATCAATCATCAATCATCAATCATCAATCATCAATCATCAATCATCAAACATCAATCATCAATCATCAATCATCAATCACCAATCATCAATCATCAATCATCAATCATCAATCATCAATCATCAATCATCAATCATAAATCATCAATCATCAATCATCAATCATCACTCATCAATCATCAATCATCAATAATCAAACATCAATCATCAATCATCAGTCATCAATCATAAATCGTAAATCATCAATCATCAATCATCAATCATCAATAATCAAACATCAATCATCAATCATCAGTCATCAATCATAAATCGTAAATCATCAATCATCAATCATCAGTCATCAATCATCAATCATTAATCATTAATAATCAATCATTAATCATCAATCATCAATCATCAATCATCAATCATCAATCATCAATCATCAATCATCAATCATCAATCATCAATCATCAATCATCAATCAACAATCATCAATCATCAATCATCAATAATCAATCATCAATCATCAATCATCAATCATCAACCATCAATCATCAATCATCAATCATCAATCATCAATCATCAATCATCAAACATCAATCATCAATCATCAGTCATCACTCATAAATCGTAAATCATCAATCATCAATCATCAGTCATCAATCATCAATCATTAATCATTAATAATCAATCATTAATCATTAATCATCAATCATCAATCATCAATCATCAATCATCAATCATCAATCATCAATAATCAATCATCAATCATCAATCATCAATCATCAATCATCAATCAACAATCATCAATCATCAATAATCAATCATCAATCATCAATAATCAATCATCAATCATCAATAATCAAACATCAATCATCAATCATCAGTCATCAATCATAAATCGTAAATCATCAATCATCAATCATCAGTCATCAATCATCAATCATTAATCATTAATAATCAATCATTAATCATCAATCATCAATCATCAATCATCAATCATCAATCATCAATCATCAATCATCAATCATCAATCATCAATCATCAATCATCAATCATCAATCATCAATCATCAATCATCAATCAACAATCATCAATCATCAATCATCAATAATCAATAATCAATCATCAATCATCAATCATCAATCATCAACCATCAATCATCAATCATCAATCATCAATCATCAATCATCAATCATCAATCATCAATCATCAATCATCAATCATCAAACATCAATCATCAATCATCAATCATCAATCACCAATCATCAATCATCAATCATCAATCATCAATCATCAATCATCAATCATCAATCATCAATGATCAATAATCAATCATCAATCATCAATAATCAATCATCAATCATAAATCATCAATCATCAATCATCAATCATCAATCATCAATCATCAATCATCAATCATCAATCATCAATCATCAATCATCAATCATCAATCATCAATCATCAATCCTCAATCATCAATCATCAATCATCAATCATCAATCATCAAACATCAATCATCAATCATCAACCATGAATCATCATTGATCAATCATCAATCATCAATGATCAATAATCAATCATCAATCATCAATCATCTATCATCACCCAACAATCATTAATCATCAATCACCAATCACCAATCATCAATCATCAATCATCAATCAGCAATCATCAATCATCAATCATCAATCATCAATCATCAATCATCAATCATCAATCATCAATCATCAATCATCAATCATTAATCATCAAGCATCAATCATCAATCATAAATCATCAATCATCAATCATCAATCATCAATCATCACTCATCAATCATCAATCATCAATAATCAAACATCAATCATCATTCATCAGTCATCAATCAAAAATCGTAAATCATCAATCATCAATCATCAATCATCAGTCATCAATCATAAATCATTAATCATTAATAATCAATCATTAATCATCAATCATCAATCATCAATCATCAATCATCAATCATCAATCATCAATCATCAATCATCAATCATCAATCATCAATCAGCAATCATCAATCATCAATCATCAATCATCAATCATCAATCACCAATCATCAATCATCAATCATCAATCATCAATCATCAATCATCAATCATCAATCATCAATCATCAATCATCAATCATCAATCATCAATCATCAAACATCAATCATCAATCATCAATCATCAATCATCAATCATCAATCATCAATCATCAGTCATCAATCATCAATCATTAATAATCAATCATCGATCATCGATCATCAATCATCAATCATCAATCATCAATCAGCAATCATCAATAATCAATCATCAATAATCAATCATCAATCATCAATAATCAATCATTAATCGTCAATCATCAATCATCAATCATCAATCATCAATCATCAATCATCAATCATCAATCATCAATCATCAATCATCAGTCATCAATCATCAATCATTAATAATAAATCATCAATCATCAATCATCAATCATCAATCATCAATCATCAATCATCAATCATCAATCATCAATCATCAATCATCAATCATCAATCATCAATCATCAATCATCAATCATCAATCATCAATCATCAATCATCAATCATCAATAATCAATCATCAATAATCAATCATCAATCATCAATAATCAATCATTAATCATCAATCATCAATCATCAATCATCAATCATCAATCATCAATCATCAATCATCAATCATCAATCATCAATCATCAATCATCAATCATCAATCATCAGTCCTCAATCATCAATCATCAATCATCAATCATCAGTCATCAATCATCAATCATTAATAATCAATCATCAATCATCAATCATCAATCATCAATCATCAATCATCAATCATCAATCATCAATCATCAATAGTCAATCATGAATCATGAATCATCAATCATCAATCATCAATCATCAATCATCAATCATCAATCATCAATCATCAATCACCAATCATCAATCATCAGTCATCAATCATCAATATTCAATCATCAATCATCAATCATCAATCATCAATCATCAATCATCAATCATCAATCATCAATCATCAATCATCAATCATCAATCATCAATTATCAATCATCAATCATCAATCATCAATCATCAATCATCAATCATCAATCATCAATCATCAATCATCAATCATTAAACATCAATCATCAATCACCAATCATTAATCATCAATCATCAATCATCAATCATCAATCATCAATCATCAATCATCAATCATCAATCATCAATCATCAATCATCAATCATCAATCATCAGTCATCAATCATCAATCATCAATCATCAATCATCAGTCATCAATCATCAATAGTCAATCATCAATCATCAATCATCAATTATCAATCATGATTCATCAATCATCAATCATCAATCATCAATCATCAATCATCAATCATCAATCATCAATCATCAATCATCAATTATCAATCATCAATCTTCAATCATCAATCATCAATCATCAATCATCAATCATCAATCATCAATCATCAATCATCAATCATCAATCATCAATCATCTGTCATCAATCATCAATCATTAATAATCAATCATCAATCATCAATCATCAATCATCAATCATCAATCATAAATCATCAATTATCAATCATCAATCATCAGTCATCAATCATCAATAATCAATCATCAATCATCAATCATCAATTATCAATCATCAATTATCAATCATCAATCATCAATCATCAATCATCAATCATCAATCATCAATCATCAATCATCAATCATCAATCATCAATCATCAATCATCAATCGTCGATAATCAATCATCAATCATCAATCATCAATCATTAATAATCAATCTGTAATCATCAATCATCAATCATCAATCATCAATCATCAATCATCAATCACCAATCATCAATCATCAATCATCAATCATCAATCATCAATCATCAATCATCAATCATCAATCATCAATCATCAATCATCAATCATCAATCATCAATCATAAATCATCAATCATCAGTCATCAATCATCAATCATCAATCATCAATCATCAATCATCAATCATCAATCATCAATCATCAATCATCAATCATCAATGATCAATCATCAATCATCAATGATCAATAATCAATCATCAATCATAAATCATCAATCATAAATCATCAATCATCAATCATCACTCATCAATCATCAATTATCAATCATCAATCATCAATCATCAATCATCAATCATCAATCATCAGTCATCAATCATCAATAGTCAATCATCAATCATCAATCATCCATCATCAATCATCAATCATCAATCATCAATTATCAATCATCAATCATCAATCATCACTCATCAATCATCAATCATCAATCATCAATCATCAATCATCAATCATCAATCATCAATCATCAATCATCAATCATCAATCATAAATCGTGAATCACCAATCATCAATCATCAATTATCAATCATCAATCATCAATCATTAATTATCAATCATATATCATCAATCATCAATCATCAATTATCAATCATCAATCATCAATCATCAATCATCAAGCATCAATCATCAATCATCATTCGTCAATCATCAATCATAAATCATCAATCATCAATCGTCAATCATCAATCATCAATCATCTATCATCAATCATCAATCATCAAACATCAATCATCAATCATCAATCATCGATCATCCAACATCAATCATCAATCATCAATCATCAATCATCAACCATCAATCATCAATCATCAATCATCAATCATCAATCATCAATCATCAGTCATCAATCATCAATCGTCAATCATCAATCATCAATCATCAATCATCAATCATCAATCATCAATCATCAAACATCAATCATCAATCATCAGTCATCAATCATCAGTCATCAATCATCAATAATTAATCATCAATCATCAATCACCAATCATCAATCATCAATCATCAATGTTCAATCATTAATCATCAATCATCAATCATCTATCATCAATCATCAATCATCAATCATCAATCATCAATCATCAATCACCAATAATCAATCATCAATCATCAATCATCAATCATCAATCATCAATCATCAATCATCAATTATCAATCATCAATCATCAATCGTCAATCATCAATCATCTATCATCAATCATCAATCATCAATCATCAATCATCAATCACCAATCATCAATCATCAATCATCAATCATCAATCATCAATCATCAATCATCAATCATCAATCATCAATTATCAATCATCAATCATCAATCGTCAATCATCAATCATCAATCATCAATCATCAATAATCAATCATCAATCATCAATCATCAATAATCAGTCATCAATCATCAATCATTAATTATCAATCATCAATCGTCAATCATCAATCATCAATCATCAATCATCAATCATCAATCATCAATCATCAATCATCAATCATCAATCATCAATCATCAATAATCAATCATCAATCATCAATCATCAATCATTAATAATCAATCATCAATCATCAATCATCAATCATCAATCATCAATCATCATTCATCAATCATCAATCATCAATCATCAATCATCAATCATCAATCATCAATCATTAATTATTAATCATCAATCATCAATTATCAATCATCAATCATCAATCACAAATCATCAATCATCAATCATCAATCATCAATCATCAATCATCGAACATCAATCATCAACCATCAATCATCAAACATCAATCATAAATAATCAACCATCAATCTTCAATTAGCAGCCTTAAATCATCAACCATCAATCATCAATCATCAATCATCAATCATAAATCATAAATCGTTAATCATCAATCATCAAACATCAATCATCAATCATCAATCATCAATCATCAATCATCAATTATCAATCATCAATCATCAATCACCAATCATCAGTCATCAATCACCAATCATCAATCATCAATCATCAATCATCAATCATCAAACGACAATCATCAATCATCAGTCATCAGTCATAAAATATCAATCGTCAACCATCAATCATCAATATCAATCATCAATTATCAATCATCAATCATTAATAACCAATCATCAATCATGAATCATTCATCATCAATCATCAATCATCAATCATCAATCATCATTCATCAATCATCAATCATCAATCATCAATCATCAATCATCAATCATCAATCATCAATCATCAATCATCAATCATCAATCATCAATCATCAATCATCAATCATCAATCATCAATCATCAATCATCAATCATCAATCATCAATCATCAATCATCAATCATCAATCATCAATCATCAATCATCAATAATCAATCATCAATCATCAATCATCAATCATCAATCATCAATCATCAATCATCAATCATCAATCATCAATCATTAATCATCAATCATCAATCATCAATCATCAATCATCAATCATCAATGATCAATCATCAATCATCAATGATCAATGATCAATAATCAATCATCAATCATAAATTATCAATCATCAATCATCAATCATCAATCATCAATCATCAATCATCAATCATCAATCATCAATCATCAATCATCAATCATCAATCATCAATCATCAAACATCAATCATCAATCATCAATCATCATTGATCAATTATCAATCATCAATGATCAATAACCAATCATCAATCATCAATAATCTATCATCTCCCAGCAATCATTAATCATCAATCACCAATCACCAATCATCAATCATCAATCATCAATCATCAATCATCAATCATAAATCGTGAATCACCAATCATCAATCATCAATCATCAATCATCAATCATCAATCATCAATCATCATTCGTCAATCATCAATCATAAATCATCAATCATCAATCGTCAATCATCAATCATCAATCATCAATCATCAATCATCGATCATCCAACATCAATCATCAATCATCAATCATCAACCATCAATCATCAATCATCAATCATCAATCATCAATCATCAATCATCAATCATCAATCGTCAATCATCAATCATCAATCATCAATCATCAATCATCAATCATCAATCATCAAACATCAATCATCAATCATCAGTCATCAATCATCAGTCATCAATCATCAATCGTCAATAATCAATCATCAATCATCACGCATCAATCATCAGTCATCAATCATCAATCATTAATAGTCAATCATTAATCATCAATCATAAATAATCAATCATCAACCATCAATCATCAATAATTAATCATCAATCATCAATCATCAATCATCAATCATCAATCATCAATCATCAATCATCAATCATCAATCTTCAATGTTCAATCATCAATCATCAATCATCAATCATCAATCATCAATCATCAAACATCAATCATCAATCATCAATCATCAATCATCAATCATCAATCACCAATTATCAATCATCAATCAGCAATCATCAATCATCAATCATCAATCATCTATCATCAATCATCAATTATCAATCATCAATCATCAATCATCAATCATCAATCATCAATCATTAATAATCAATCATCAATCATCAATTATCAATCATCATTCATCAATCATCAATCATCAATCATCAATCATCAATCATCAATCATCAATCATCAATCCTCAAACACCAATCATCAATCATCAATCATCAATCATCGATCATCAATCATCAACCATCAATCATCAAACATCAATCATCAATAATCAACCATCAATCTTCAATTACCAGCCTTAAATCATCAATCATCAGTCATCAGTCATCAATCATCAATCATCAATCATCAATCATCAATCATCAATCATCAATCATCAAACATCAATCATCAATCTTCAATCATCATTGATCAATTATCAATAATCAATGATCAATAACCAATCATCAATCATCAATAATCTATCATCTCCCAGCAATCATTAATCATCAATCACCAATCACCAATCATCAATCATCAATCATCAATCATCAATCATCAATCATCAATCATCAATCATCAATCGTCAATCATAAATCGTGAATCACCAATCATCAATCATCAATCATCAATCATCAATCATCAATCATCAATCATCAATCATCAATCATCAATCATCAATCATCAATCATCATTCGTCGATCATCAATCATAAATGCTCAATCATCAATCGTCAATCATCAATCATCAATCATCAATCATCAATCATCAATCATCAATCATCAATCATCGATCATCCAACATCAATCATCAATCATCAATCATCAACCATCAATCATCAATCATCAATCATCAATCATCAATCATCAATCATCAATCGTCAATCATCAATCATCAATCATCAATCATCAATCATCAATCATCAACCATCAATCATCAATCATCAATCATCAATCATCAGTCATCAATCATCAATCGTCAATAATCAATCATCAATCATCACGCATCAATCATCAGTCATCAATCATCAATCATTAATAGTCAATCATTAATCATCAATCATAAATAATCAATCATCAACCATCAATCATCAATAATTAATCATCAATCATCAATCATCAATCATCAATCATCAATCATCAATCATCAATCATCAATCATCAATCATCAATCATCAATCATCAATCATCAATCATCAATCATCAATCATCAATCATCAATCATCAATCATCAATCATCAATCATCAATCTTCAATGTTCAATCATCAATCATCAATCATCAATCATCAATCATCAAACATCAATCATCAATCATCAATCATCAATCATCAATCATCAATCATCAATCATCAATCACCAATTATCAATCATCAATCAGCAATCATCAATCATCAATCATCAATCATCAATCATCAATCATCAATCATCAATCATCAATTATCAATCATCAATCATCAATCGTCAATCATCAATCATCAATCATCAATCATCAATCATCAATCATTAATAATCAATCATCAATCATCAATTATCAATCATCATTCATCAATCATCAGTCATCAATCATCAATCATCAATCATCAATCATCAATCATCAATCATTAATTATTAATCATCAATCATCAATTATCAATCATCAATCATCAATCATCAATCATCAATCATCAATCATCAATCATCAATCATCAATCATCAATCATCAATCATCAATCATCAATCATTAATCATCAATCATCACTCATCAATCATCAATCATCAGTCATCAATCATCAATCATTAATAATTAATCATCAATCATCAATAACCAAACATCAATCATCACTCATCAATAATCAATCATCAATCATCAATCATCAATCATCAATCATCAATTATTAATCATCAATCATCAATCATCAATCATCAATCCTCAAACACCAATCATCAATCATCAATCATCAATCATCGAACATCAATCATCAATCATCAATCATCAAACATCAATCATCAATCATCAATCATCAATCATCAATCATCAATCATCAATCACCAATTATCAATCATCAATCAGCAATCATCAATCATCAATCATCAATCATCAATCATTAATAATCAATCATCAATCATCAATCATCAATCATCAATCATCAATCATCAATCATCAATCATCAATCATCAATCATCAATAATCAATCATCAATCATCAATCATCAATCATTAATAATCAATCATCAATCATCAATTATCAATCATCATTCATCAATCATCAATCATCAATAATCAATCATCAATCATCAATCATCAATCATTAATTATTAATCATCAATCATCAATTATCAATCATCAATCATCAATCATCAATCACTAATCATCAATCATCAATCATCAATCATCAATCATCAATCATCAATCATCGAACATCAATCATCAACCATCAACCATCAAACATCAATCATAAATAATCAACCATCAATCTTCAATTAGCAGCCTGAAATCATCAATCATCAATCATCAATCATCAGTCATCAATCATTAATCATAAATCGTTAATCATCAATCATCAAACATCAATCATCAATCATCAATCATCAATCATCAATCATCAATCATCAGTCATCAATCATGAATCATCAATCATCAGTCATCAATCATCAATCATCAATCATCAATCATCAATCATCAATCATCAAACGTCAATTATCAATCATCAGTCATCAGTCATAAAATATCAATCGTCAATCATCAATCATCAATCTCAATCATCAATTATCAATCATCAATCATCAATCATTAATAACCAATCATCAATCATCAATCATTCATCATCAA
Source organism: Stratiomys singularior (assembly GCA_954870665.1). Taxonomy (NCBI): domain Eukaryota; kingdom Metazoa; phylum Arthropoda; class Insecta; order Diptera; family Stratiomyidae; genus Stratiomys; species Stratiomys singularior. Next base: position 11,541 of record CATOZT010000395.1, read on the forward strand.
TCATCAATCATCAATCATCAATCATCATTCATCAATCATCAATCATCAATCATCAATCATCAATCATCAATCATCAATCATCAATCATCAATCATCAAGCATCAATCATCAATCATCAATCATCAATCATCAATCTCCAATCATCAATCATCAATCATCAATCATCAATCATCAATAATCAATCATCAATCATCAATCATCAATCATCAATCATCAATCATTAATCATCAATCATCAATCATCAATCATCAATCATCAATCATCAATCATCAATCATCAATCATCAATCATCAATCATCAATCATCAATCATCAATCATCAATTATCAATCATCAATCATCAATCACCAATCATCAATCACCAATCATCAATCATCAATCATCAATCATCAATCATCAATCATCAATCATCAATCATCAATTATCAATCATTAATCATCAATCATTAATCATCAATCATCAATCATCAATCATCAATCATCAATCATCAATCATCAATCGTCAATCATCAATCATCAATCATCAATCATCAATCATCACTCATCAATCATCAATCATCAATCATCAATCATTAATCATCAATCATCAATCATCAATCATCAATCATCAGTCATCAATCATCAATCATTAATAATTAATCATCAATCATCAATCATCAATAACCAATCATCAATCATCACTCATCAATAATCAATCATCAATCATCAATCATCAATCATCAATCATCAATCATCAATTATTAATCATCAATCATCAATCATCAATCATCAATCATCAATCCTCAAACACCAATCATCAATCATCAATCATCGAACATCAATCATCAACCATCAATCATCAAACATCAATCATCAATAATCAACCATCAATCTTCAATTACCAGCCTTAAATCATCAATCATCAGTCATCAGTCATCAATCATCAATTATCAATCATCAATCATCAATCATCATTCGTAAATTATCAATCATCAATCATCAATCATCAATCATCAATATCAATCATCAATCATCAATCATCAATCATCAATCATCAATCATCAAACATCAATCATCAATCACAATCAAAAATCATCAATCATCAATCATCAATCATCAATCATCAATCATCAATCATCAATCGTCAATCATCAATCATCAATCATCAATCATCAAACATCAATCAACAATCATCTGTCATCAATCATCAATCATCAGTCATCAATTATCAATCATCAATCATCAATCATCAATCATCAATCATAATTCGTCAATCATCAATCCTCAATCACCAATCATCAATCATCAATCATCAATCATCAATCATCGATCATCCAACATCAATCATCAATCATCAATCATCCAACATCAATCATCAATCATCAATCATCAACCATCAACCATCAATCATCAATCATCAATCATCAATCATCAGTCATCAATCATCAATCATCAATCATCAATCATCAATCATCAATCATCAATCATCAATCATCAATCATTAATCATCAATCATCAATCATCAATCATCAATCATCAATCATCAATCATCAATCATCAATCATCAATCATCAATCATCAATCATCAATCACCAATCATCAATCATCAATCATCAATCATAAATCATCAATCATCGAACATCAATCATCCACCATCAATCATCAAACATCAATCATCAATAATCAACCATCAATCTTAAATTACCAGCCTTAAATCACCAATCATCAATCATCAATCATCTTTCATCAATCATAAATCGTTAATCATCAATCATCAATCATCAATCCTCAAACACCAATCATCAATCATCAATCATCGAACATCAATCATCAACCATCAATCATCAAACATCAATCATCAATAATCAACCATCAATCTTCAATTACCAGCCTTAAATCATCAATCATCAGTCATCAGTCATCAATCATCAATTATCAATCATCAATCATCAATCATCATTCGTAAATTATCAATCATCAATCATCAATCATCAATCATCAATATCAATCATCAATCATCAATCATCAATCATCAATCATCAATCATCAAACATCAATCATCAATCACAATCAAAAATCATCAATCATCAATCATCAATCATCAATCATCAATCATCAATCGTCAATCATCAATCATCAATCATCAATCATCAAACATCAATCAACAATCATCTGTCATCAATCATCAATCATCAGTCATCAATTATCAATCATCAATCATCAATCATCAATCATCAATCATAATTCGTCAATCATAAATGCTCAATCATCAATCGTCAATCATCAATCATCAATCATCAATCATCAATCATCAATCATCAATCATCAATCATCGATCATCCAACATCAATCATCAATCATCAATCATCAACCATCAATCATCAATCATCAATCATCAATCATCAATCATCAGTCGTCAATCATCAATCATCAATCATCAATCATCAATCATCAATCATCAATCATCAATCATCAATCATCAATCATCAATCATCAGTCATCAATCATCAATCGTCAATAATCAATCATCAATCATCACGCATCAATCATCAGTCATCAATCATCAATCATTAATAGTCAATCATTAATCATCAATCATAAATAATCAATCATCAACCATCAATCATCAATAATTAATCATCAATCATCAATCATCAATCATCAATCATCAATCATCAATCATCAATCATCAATCATCAATCATCAATCATCAATCATCAATCATCAATCATCAATCATCAATCATCAATCATCAATCATCAATCATCAATCTTCAATGTTCAATCATCAATCATCAATCATCAATCATCAATCATCAAACATCAATCATCAATCATCAATCATCAATCATCAATCATCAATCATCAATCACCAATTATCAATCATCAATCAGCAATCATCAATCATCAATCATCAATCATCAATCATCAATCATCAATCATCAATCATCAATCATCAATTATCAATCATCAATCATCAATCGTCAATCATCAATCATCAATCATCAATCATCAATCATTAATAATCAATCATCAATCATCAATTATCAATCATCATTCATCAATCATCAATCATCAATCATCAATCATCAATCATCAATCATCAATCATTAATTATTAATCATCAATCATCAATTATCAATCATCAATCATCAATCATCAATCATCAATCATCAATCATCAATCATCAATCATCAATCATCAATCATCAATCATCAATCATCAATCATCAATCATTAATCATCAATCATCACTCATCAATCATCAATCATCAGTCATCAATCATCAATCATTAATAATTAATCATCAATCATCAATAACCAAACATCAATCATCACTCATCAATAATCAATCATCAATCATCAATCATCAATCATCAATCATCAATTATTAATCATCAATCATCAATCATCAATCATCAATCCTCAAACACCAATCATCAATCATCAATCATCAATCATCGAACATCAATCATCAATCATCAATCATCAAACATCAATCATCAATCATCAATCATCAATCATCAATCATCAATCATCAATCACCAATTATCAATCATCAATCAGCAATCATCAATCATCAATCATCAATCATTAATAATCAATCATCAATCATCAATCATCAATCATCAATCATCAATCATCAATCATCAATCATCAATCATCAATAATCAATCATCAATCATCAATCATCAATCATCAATCATCAATCATCAATCATCAATCATCAATCATCAATCATCAATCATCAATCATCAATCATCAATAATCAATCATCAATCATCAATCATCAATCATCAATCATCAATCATCAATCATCAATCATCAATCATTAATCATCAATCATCAATCATCAATCATCAATCATCAATCATCAATGATCAATCATCAATCATCAATGATCAATGATCAATAATCAATCATCAATCATAAATTATCAATCATCAATCATCAATCATCAATCATCAATCATCAATCATCAATCATCAATCATCAATCATCAATCATCAATCATCAATCATCAATCATCAAACATCAATCATCTCAATCATCATTGATCAATTATCAATCATCAATGATCAATAACCAATCATCAATCATCAATAATCTATCATCTCCCAGCAATCATTAATCATCAATCACCAATCACCAATCATCAATCATCAATCATCAATCATCAATCATCAATCATAAATCGTGAATCACCAATCATCAATCATCAATCATCAATCATCAATCATCAATCATCAATCATCATTCGTCAATCATCAATCATAAATCATCAATCATCAATCGTCAATCATCAATCATCAATCATCAATCATCAATCATCAATCATCGATCATCCAACATCAATCATCAATCATCAATCATCAACCATCAATCATCAATCATCAATCATCAATCATCAATCATCAATCATCAATCATCAATCGTCAATCATCAATCATCAATCATCAATCATCAATCATCAATCATCAAACATCAATCATCAATCATCAGTCATCAATCATCAGTCATCAATCATCAATCGTCAATAATCAATCATCAATCATCACGCATCAATCATCAGTCATCAATCATCAATCATTAATAGTCAATCATTAATCATCAATCATAAATAATCAATCATCAACCATCAATCATCAATAATTAATCATCAATCATCAATCATCAATCATCAATCATCAATCATCAATCATCAATCATCAATCATCAATCTTCAATGTTCAATCATCAATCATCAATCATCAATCATCAATCATCAATCATCAATAATCAAACATCAATCATCAATCATCAATCATCAATCATCAATCATCAATCACCAATTATCAATCATCAATCAGCAATCATCAATCATCAATCATCAATCATCTATCATCAATCATCAATTATCAATCATCAATCATCAATCATCAATCATCAATCATCAATCATTAATAATCAATCATCAATCATCAATTATCAATCATCATTCATCAATCATCAATCATCAATCATCAATCATCAATCATCAATCATCAATCATCAATCCTCAAACACCAATCATCAATCATCAATCATCAATCATCGATCATCAATCATCAACCATCAATCATCAAACATCAATCATCAATAATCAACCATCAATCTTCAATTACCAGCCTTAAATCATCAATCATCAGTCATCAGTCATCAATCATCAATCATCAATCATCAATCATCAATCATCAATCATCAATCATCAAACATCAATCATCAATCTTCAATCATCATTGATCAATTATCAATAATCAATGATCAATAACCAATCATCAATCATCAATAATCTATCATCTCCAGCAATCATTAATCATCAATCACCAATCACCAATCATCAATCATCAATCATCAATCATCAATCATCAATCATCAATCATCAATCGTCAATCATAAATCGTGAATCACCAATCATCAATCATCAATCATCAATCATCAATCATCAATCATCAATCATCAATCATCAATCATCAATCATCAATCATCAATCATCAATCATCATTCGTCGATCATCAATCATAAATGCTCAATCATCAATCGTCAATCATCAATCATCAATCATCAATCATCAATCATCAATCATCAATCATCAATCATCGATCATCCAACATCAATCATCAATCATCAATCATCAACCATCAATCATCAATCATCAATCATCAATCATCAATCATCAATCATCAATCGTCAATCATCAATCATCAATCATCAATCATCAATCATCAATCATCAACCATCAATCATCAATCATCAATCATCAATCATCAGTCATCAATCATCAATCGTCAATAATCAATCATCAATCATCACGCATCAATCATCAGTCATCAATCATCAATCATTAATAGTCAATCATTAATCATCAATCATAAATAATCAATCATCAACCATCAATCATCAATAATTAATCATCAATCATCAATCATCAATCATCAATCATCAATCATCAATCATCAATCATCAATCATCAATCATCAATCATCAATCATCAATCATCAATCATCAATCATCAATCATCAATCATCAATCATCAATCATCAATCATCAATCTTCAATGTTCAATCATCAATCATCAATCATCAATCATCAATCATCAAACATCAATCATCAATCATCAATCATCAATCATCAATCATCAATCATCAATCATCAATCACCAATTATCAATCATCAATCAGCAATCATCAATCATCAATCATCAATCATCAATCATCAATCATCAATCATCAATCATCAATCATCAATCATCAATTATCAATCATCAATCATCAATCGTCAATCATCAATCATCAATCATCAATCATCAATCATTAATAATCAATCATCAATCATCAATTATCAATCATCATTCATCAATCATCAATCATCAATCATCAATCATCAATCATCAATCATCAATCATCAATCATTAATTATTAATCATCAATCATCAATTATCAATCATCAATCATCAATCATCAATCATCAATCATCAATCATCAATCATCAATCATCAATCATCAATCATCAATCATCAATCATCAATCATCAATCATCAATCATTAATCATCAATCATCACTCATCAATCATCAATCATCAGTCATCAATCATCAATCATTAATAATTAATCATCAATCATCAATAACCAAACATCAATCATCACTCATCAATAATCAATCATCAATCATCAATCATCAATCATCAATCATCAATTATTAATCATCAATCATCAATCATCAATCATCAATCCTCAAACACCAATCATCAATCATCAATCATCAATCATCGAACATCAATCATCAATCATCAATCATCAAACATCAATCATCAATCATCAATCATCAATCATCAATCATCAATCATCAATCACCAATTATCAATCATCAATCAGCAATCATCAATCATCAATCATCAATCATCAATCATTAATAATCAATCATCAATCATCAATCATCAATCATCAATCATCAATCATCAATCATCAATCATCAATCATCAATCATCAATAATCAATCATCAATCATCAATCATCAATCATTAATAATCAATCATCAATCATCAATTATCAATCATCATTCATCAATCATCAATCATCAATAATCAATCATCAATCATCAATCATCAATCATTAATTATTAATCATCAATCATCAATTATCAATCATCAATCATCAATCATCAATCACTAATCATCAATCATCAATCATCAATCATCAATCATCAATCATCAATCATCGAACATCAATCATCAACCATCAACCATCAAACATCAATCATAAATAATCAACCATCAATCTTCAATTAGCAGCCTGAAATCATCAATCATCAATCATCAATCATCAGTCATCAATCATTAATCATAAATCGTTAATCATCAATCATCAAACATCAATCATCAATCATCAATCATCAATCATCAATCATCAATCATCAGTCATCAATCATGAATCATCAATCATCAGTCATCAATCATCAATCATCAATCATCAATCATCAATCATCAATCATCAAACGTCAATTATCAATCATCAGTCATCAGTCATAAAATATCAATCGTCAATCATCAATCATCAATATCAATCATCAATTATCAATCATCAATCATCAATCATTAATAACCAATCATCAATCATCAATCATTCATCATCAATCATCAATCATCAATCATCAATCATCATTCATCAATCATCAATCATCAATCATCAATCATCAATCATCAATCATCAATCATCAATCATCAATCATCAAGCATCAATCATCAATCATCAATCATCAATCATCAATCTCCAATCATCAATCATCAATCATCAATCATCAATCATCAATAATCAATCATCAATCATCAATCATCAATCATCAATCATCAATCATTAATCATCAATCATCAATCATCAATCATCAATCATCAATCATCAATCATCAATCATCAATCATCAATCATCAATCATCAATCATCAATCATCAATCATCAATTATCAATCATCAATCATCAATCACCAATCATCAATCACCAATCATCAATCATCAATCATCAATCATCAATCATCAATCATCAATCATCAATCATCAATTATCAATCATTAATCATCAATCATTAATCATCAATCATCAATCATCAATCATCAATCATCAATCATCAATCATCAATCGTCAATCATCAATCATCAATCATCAATCATCAATCATCACTCATCAATCATCAATCATCAATCATCAATCATTAATCATCAATCATCAATCATCAATCATCAATCATCAGTCATCAATCATCAATCATTAATAATTAATCATCAATCATCAATCATCAATAACCAATCATCAATCATCACTCATCAATAATCAATCATCAATCATCAATCATCAATCATCAATCATCAATCATCAATTATTAATCATCAATCATCAATCATCAATCATCAATCATCAATCCTCAAACACCAATCATCAATCATCAATCATCGAACATCAATCATCAACCATCAATCATCAAACATCAATCATCAATAATCAACCATCAATCTTCAATTACCAGCCTTAAATCATCAATCATCAGTCATCAGTCATCAATCATCAATTATCAATCATCAATCATCAATCATCATTCGTAAATTATCAATCATCAATCATCAATCATCAATCATCAATATCAATCATCAATCATCAATCATCAATCATCAATCATCAATCATCAAACATCAATCATCAATCACAATCAAAAATCATCAATCATCAATCATCAATCATCAATCATCAATCATCAATCGTCAATCATCAATCATCAATCATCAATCATCAAACATCAATCAACAATCATCTGTCATCAATCATCAATCATCAGTCATCAATTATCAATCATCAATCATCAATCATCAATCATCAATCATAATTCGTCAATCATCAATCCTCAATCACCAATCATCAATCATCAATCGTCAATCATCAATCATCAATCATCAATCATCAATCATCAATCATTAATCATCGAACATCAATCATGAACCATCAATCATCAAACATCAATCATCAATAATCAACAATTAATCTTCAATTACCAGCCTTAAATCATCAATCATCAATCATCAGTCATCAATCATAAATCGTTAATCATCAAACATCAATCATCAATCATCAATCATCACTCATCAATCATCAATCATCAATCATCAATCATCAATCATCAATCATCAATCATCAATCATCAATCATCAATCATCAATCATCAATCATCAATCATCAATCATCAATCATCAAGCATCAAACGTCAGTCATCAATCATCAGTCATCCGTCATTAATTATCAATCGTCAATCATCAATCATCAATCATCAATATCAATCATCAATTATCAATCATCAATCATCAATCATCGAACATCAATCATCAACCATCAATCATCAATCGTCAATCATCAATCATCAATCATCAATCATCAATCATCAATCATCAATCATCAATCATCGAACATCAATAATCAACCATCAATCATTAACATCAATCATTAATAATCAACCATCAATCATCAATCATCAAACGCCAATCATCAATCATCAGTCATCAGTCATAAATTATCAATCGTCAATCATCAATCATCAATATCAATCATCAATCATCAATCATCATTCGTCAATTATCAATCATTAATCATCAATCATAAATCATCAATCATCAATCATCAATCATCAATCATCAATCATCAATCATCAATCATCAATCATCAATCATCAAACGTCAATCATCAATCATCAGTCATCAGTCATAAATTATCAATCGTCAATCATCAATCATCAATCATCAATATCAATCATCAATCATCAATCATCAAACATCAGTCATCAATCATCAATAATCAATAATCAATCATCAATCATCAATCATCAATCATCAATCATCAATCATCAATCATCAATCATCAATCATCAATCATCAGTCATCAATCATCAATCATCAATCATCAATCATCAATCATCAATCATCAATCATCAATCATCAATCGTCAATAATCAATCATCAATCATCTGTCATCAATCATCAGTCATCAATCATCAATCATCAATCATCAATCATCATTCGTCAAACATCAATCATCATTCGTCAATCATCAATCCTCAATCAACAATCATCAATCATCAATCGTCAATCATCAATCATCAATCATCAATCATCAATCATCAATCATCAATAATCGGACATCAATCATCACCCATCAATCATCAATCATCGAACATCAATCATCAACCATCGATCATCAAACATCAATCATCAATAATCAACAATTAATCTTCAATTACCAGCCTTAAATCATCAATCATCAATCATCAATCATCAGTCATCAATCATAAATCGCTAATCATCAATCATCAATCATCAATCATCAATCATCAATCATCAATCATCAATCATCAATCATCAATCATCAATCATCAATCATCAATCATCAGTCATCAGTCATTAATTATCAATCGTCAATCATCAATCATCAATCATCAATATCAATCATCAATTATCAATCACCAATCATCAATCATCGAACATCAATCATCAACCATGAATCATCAATCATCAATCATCAATCATCAATCATCAATCATCAATCATCAAACATCAATCATCAACCATCAATCTTTAACATCAATCATCAATAATCAACCATCAATCTTCATTTACCAGCCTTAAATCATCAATTATCAATCATCAGTCATCAATCATAAATCTTTAATCATCAATCATCAATCATCAATCATCAATCATCAATCATCAAACGTCAATCATCAATCATCAGTCATCAGTCATAAATTATCAATCGTCAATCATCAATCATCAATCATCAATATCAATCATCAATTATCAATCATCAATCATCAATCATCAATCATCAATCATCAATCATCAATCATCAATCATCAATCATCAATCATCAATCATCAATCATCAATCATCAATCATCAATCATCAATCATCAATCATCAATCATCAATCATCCATCATCAATCATCAATCATCAATCATCAATCATCAATCATCAATCATCAATCATCAATCATCAATCATTAATCATCAATCATCAATCTTCAATCATCAATCATCAATCATCAATCATCATTCGTCAATCATCAATGATCAATCATCAATCATATATCATCAATCGTCAATCATCAATCTTCAATCATCAATCATCAATCATCAATCATCAATCATCAATCATCAATCATCAAACATCAATCATCAATCGTCAATCATCAATCATCAATAATCAATCATCAATCATCAATCATCAATCATCAATCATCATTCGTCAATCATCAATCCTCAATCACCAATCATCAATCATCAATCGTCAATCATCAATCATCAATCATCAATCATCAATCATCAATCATCAATCATCAATCATCGAACATCAATCATAAACCATCAATCATCACACATCAATCATCAATAATCAACCATTAATCATCAATCATCAATCATCAATCATCAATCATCATTCGTCAATCATCAATCATCAATCATCAATCATCAATCATCAGTCATCAATCATCGAACATCAATCATAAACCATCAATCTTTAACATCAATCATCAATAATCAACCATCAATCTTCATTTACCAGCCTTAAATCATCAATTATCAATCATCAGTCATCAATCATAAATCTTTAATCATCAATCATCAATCATCAATCATCAATCATCAATCATCAATCATCAATCATCAAATGTCAATCATCAATCATCAGTCATCAGTCATAAATTATCAATCGTCAATCATCAATCATCAATCATCAATATCAATCATCAATTATCAATCATCAATCATCAATCATCAATCATCAATCATCAATCATCAATCAGCAATCATCAATCATCAATCATCAATCATCAATCATCAATCATCAATCATCAATCATCAATCATCCATCATCAATCATCAATCATCAATCATCAATCATCAATCATCAATCATCAATCATTAATCATCAATCATCAATCTTCAATCATCAATCATCAATCATCAATCATCATTCGTCAATCATCAATCATCAATCATCAATCATCAATCATAAATCATCAATCGTCAATCATCAATCATCAATAATCAATCATCAATCATCAATCATCAATCATCAATCATCAAACATCAATCATCAATCGTCAATCATCAATCATCAATAATCAATCATCAATCATCAATCATCAATCATCAATCATCATTCGTCAATCATCAATCATCAATCATAAATCATCAATCGTCAATCATCAATCATCAATAATCAATCATCAATCATCAATCATCAAACATCAATCATCAATCGTCAATCATCAATCATCAATAATCAATCATCAATCATCAATCATCAATCATCAATCATCAATCATCAATCATCATTCGTCAATCATCAATCATCAATCATCAATCATCAGTCATCAATCATAAATCGTTAATCATCAATCATCAATCATCAATCTTCAATTACCAGCCTTAAATCATCAATCATCAATCATCAGTCATCAATCATGAATCCTTAATCATCAATCATCAATCATCAATCATCAATCATTAATAATCAATCATCAATCATCAAGCATCTGTCATCAATCATACATCGTTAATCATCAATCATCAATCATCAATAATCAATCATCAATCATCAATCATCAATCATCGAACATCATTCATCAACCATCAATCATTAACATCAATCATCAATAATCAACCATCAATCTTCAATTACCAGCCTTAAATCATCAATCATCAGTCATCAATCATAAATCGTTAATCATCCATCATCAATCATCAATCATCAATCATCAATCATCAATCATCAATCATCAATCATCAATCATCAATCATCAATCATCAATCATCAATCATCAATCATCAATCATCAATCATCAATCATCAATCATCAATCATCAATCATCAGTCATCATTCATCAATCATCAATCATCAATCATCAATCATCAATCATCAGTCATCATTCATCAATCATCAATCATCAATCATCAATCATCATTTGTCAATCATCAATCATCAATCATCAATCATCAATCATCAATCATCAATCATCAATCATCAATCATCAATAATCAATCATCAATCATCAATCATCAATCATCAATCATCAATCATCCATCATCAATCATCAATCATCAATCATCATTCATCAATCATCAATCATCAATCATTAATCATCAATCATCAATCATCAATCATCAATCAGCAATCATCAATCATCAATCATCAATCATCAATCATCAATAATCAATCATCAATCATCAATCATCAATCATCAAACGTCAATCATCAATCAACAGTCATCAGTCATAAATTATCAATCGTCAATCATCAATCATCAATCATCAATATCAATCATCAATAATCAATCATCAATCATCAATCATCAATCATCAATCATCAATCTTCAATCATCAATCATCAATCATCAATCATCAATCACCAATCATCAATCATCAATCATCAATAATCAATCATCAATCATCAATCATCAATCATCAGACGTCAATCATCAATCAACAGTCATCAGTCATAAATTATCAATCGTCAATCATCAATCATCAATCATCAATATCAATCATCAATCATCAATCATCAATCATCAATCATCAATCATCAATCATCAATCATCAATCATCAATCATCAATCATCAATCATCAATCATCAATCATCAATCATCAATCATCAATCATCAATCATCAATCATCAATCATCGATCATCAATCATTAATCATCAATCATCAGTCATCAATCATCAATCATCACACATCAATCATCAATCATCAATCATCAATCATCAATCATCAATCATCAATCATCAATCATCAATCATCAATGATCAATGATCAATCATCAAACATCAATCATCAATCATCAATCATCAATCATCAATCATCAATTATCAGTCATCAATCATCAATCATCAATCATCAATCATTAATCATCAATCATCAATCATCAATCATCAAACATCAATCATCAATCATCAATCATCAATCATCAATCATCAATCATCAATCATCAATCATCAATCATCAATCATCAATCATCAATGATCAATCATCAATCATCAATCATCAATCATCAATCATCAATCATCAATCATCAAACATCAATCATCAATCATCAATCATCAATCATCAATCATCAATTATCAGTCATCAATCATCAATCATCAATCATCAATCATTAATCATCAATCATCAATCATCAATCATCAAACATCAATCATCAATCATCAATCATCAATCATCAATCATCAATCATCAATCATCAATCATCAATCATCAATCATCAATCATCAATCATCAATCATCAATCATCAATCATCAATCATCAATAATCAATCATCAATCATCAATCATCAATCATCAATCATCAATCATCAATCATCCATCATCAATCATCAATCATCAATCATCAATCATCAATCATCAATCATCAATCATTAATCATCAATCATCAATCATCAATCATCAATCAGCAATCATCAATCATCAATCATCAATCATAAATCATCAATCATCAATCATCAATCATCAATCATCAATCATCAATCATCAAACGTCAATCATCAATCAACAGTCATCAGTCATATATTATCAATCGTCAATCATCAATCATCAATCATCAATATCAATCATCAATAATCAATCATCAATCATCAATCATCAATCATCAATCATCAATCATCAATCATCAATCTTCAATCATCAATCATCAATCATCAATCATCAATCATCAATCATCAAACATCAATCATCAATCATCAATCATCAATCATCAATTATCAGTCATCAATCATCAATCATCAATCATCAATCATTAATCATCAATCATCAATCATCAATCATCAAACATCAATCATCAATCATCAATCATCAATCATCAATCATCAATCATCAATCATCAATCATCAATCATCAATCATCAATCATCAATCATCAATCATCAATCATCAATGATCAATCATCAATCATCAATCATCAATCATCAATCATCAATCATCAATCATCAAACATCAATCATCAATCATCAATCATCAATCATCAATCATCAATTATCAGTCATCAATCATCAATCATCAATCATCAATCATTAATCATCAATCATCAATCATCAATCATCAAACATCAATCATCAATCATCAATCATCAATCATCAATCATCAATTATCAGTCATCAATCATCAATCATCAATCATCAATCATCAATAATCAATCATCAATCATCAATCATCAATCATCAATCATCAATCATCAATCATCCATCATCAATCATCAATCATCAATCATCAATCATCAATCATCAATCATCAATCATCAATCATCAATCATCAATGATCAATCATCAATCATCAATCATCAATCATCAATCATCAATCATCAAACATCAATCATCAATCATCAATCATCAATCATCAATCATCAATTATCAGTCATCAATCATCAATCATCAATCATCAATCATTAATCATCAATCATCAATCATCAATCATCAATGATCAATCATCAATCATCAATCATCAATCATCAATCATCAATCATCAATCATCAAACATCAATCATCAATCATCAATCATCAATCATCAATCATCAATCATCAATCATCAATCATCAATCATCAATAATCAATCATCAATCATCAATGATCAATCATCAATCATCAATCATCAATCATCAATCATCAATCATCAATCATCAAACATCAATCATCAATCATCAATCATCAATCATCAATCATCAATTATCAGTCATCAATCATCAATCATCAATCATCAATCATTAATCATCAATCATCAATCATCAATCATCAAACATCAATCATCAATCATCAATCATCAATCATCAATCATCAATCATCAATCATCAATCATCAATCATCAATCATCAATCATCAATCATCAATCATCAATCATCAATCATCAATCATCAATCATCAATCATCAAACATCAATCATCAATCATCAATCATCAATCATCAAACATCAATTATCAGTCATCAATCATCAATCATCAATCATCAATCATTAATCATCAATCATCAATCATCAATCATCAAACATCAATCATCAATCATCAATCATCAATCATCAATCATCAATCATCAATCATCAATCATCAATCATCAATCATCAATCATCAATCATCAATCATCAATCATCAATCATCAATCATCAATAATCAATCATCAATCATCAATCATCAATCATCAATCATCAATCATCAATCATCCATCATCAATCATCAATCATCAATCATCAATCATCAATCATCAATCATCAATCATCAATCATCAATCATCAATCATCAATAATCAATCATCAATCATCAATCATCAATCATCAATCATCAATCATCAATCATCAATCATCCATCATCAATCATCAATCATCAATCATCAATCATCAATCATCAATCATCAATCATTAATCATCAATCATCAATCATCAATCATCAATCAGCAATCATCAATCATCAATCATCAATCATAAATCATCAATCATCAATCATCAATCATCAATCATCAATCATCAATCATCAAACGTCAATCATCAATCAACAGTCATCAGTCATATATTATCAATCGTCAATCATCAATCATCAATCATCAATATCAATCATCAATAATCAATCATCAATCATCAATCATCAATCATCAATCATCAATCATCAATCATCAATCATCAATCTTCAATCATCAATCATCAATCATCAATCATCAATCATCAATAATCAATCATCAATAATCAATCATCAATCATCAATCATTAATCATCAATCAACAATCATCAATCCACAATCAGCAATCATCAATCATCAATCATCAATCATCAATCATCAATCATCAATCATCAATCATCAATCATCAATCATCAATCATCAATTATCAGTCATCAATCATCAATCATCAATCATCAATCATTAATCATCAATCATCAATCATCAATCATCAAACATCAATCATCAATCATCAATCATCAATCATCAATCATCAATCATCAATCATCAATCATCAATCATCAATCATCAATCATCAATCATCAATCATCAATCATCAATCATCAATCATCAATCATCAATCATCAATAATCAATCATCAATCATCAATCATCAATCATCAATCATCAATCATCAATCATCCATCATCAATCATCAATCATCAATCATCAATCATCAATCATCAATCATCAATCATTAATCATCAATCATCAATCATCAATCATCAATCAGCAATCATCAATCATCAATCATCAATCATAAATCATCAATCATCAATCATCAATCATCAATCATCAATCATCAATCATCAATCATCAAACGTCAATCATCAATCAACAGTCATCAGTCATATATTATCAATCGTCAATCATCAATCATCAATCATCAATATCAATCATCAATAATCAATCATCAATCATCAATCATCAATCATCAATCATTAATCATCAATCATCAATCTTCAATCATCAATCATTAATCATCAATCATCAGTCATCAATCATCAATCATCACACATCAATCATCAATCATCAATCATCAATCATCAATCATCAATCATCAATCATCAATCATCAATGATCAATGATCAATGATCAATCATCAATCATCAATCATCAATCATCAATCATCAATCATCTATCATCACCTAAGAATCATTAATCATCAATCACCAATTACCAATCATCAATCATCAATTATCAATCATCAATCATCAATCATCAATCATCAATCATCAATCATCAATCATCAATCATCAATCATCAATCTTCAATCATCAATCATCAATCATCAATCATCAATCATCAATAATCAATCATCAATAATCAATCATCAATCATCAATCATTAATCATCAATCAACAATCATCAATCCACAATCAGCAATCATCAATCATCAATCATCAATCATCAATCATCAATCATCAATCATCAATCATCAATCATCAATCATCAATCATCAATCATCAATCATCAATCATCAATCATCAATCATCAATCATCAATCATCAATCATCAATCATCAATCATCAATCATCAATCAACAATCATCAATCATCAATCATTAATCATCAATCATCAATCATCAATCATCAATCATCAATCATGAAACATCAATCATCAATCATCAATCATCAATCATCAATCATCAATCATCAATCATCAATAATCAATGATCAATGATCAATGATCAATGATCAATGATCAATCATAAATCATCAATCATCTATCATCACCCAACATTCATTAATCATCAATCACCAATCACCAATCATCAATCATCAATCACCAAACGTCAATCATCAATCAACAGTCATTAGTCATAATTTATCAATCGTCAATCATCAGTCATCAGTCATAAATTATCAATCGTCAATCATCAATCATCAATCATCAATCATCAATCATCAATCATCAATCATCAATCATCAATCATCAATCACCAATCATCAATAATCAATAATCAATCATCAATCATCAATCATCAATCATCAATCATCAATCATCAATCATCAATCATCAATCATCGATCATCAATCATTAATCATCAATCATCAGTCATCAATCATCAATCATCACACATCAATCATCAATCATCAATCATCAATCATCAATCATCAATCATCAATCATCAATCATCAATGATCAATGATCAATGATCAATCATCAATCATCAATCATCAATCATCAATCATCAATCATCTATCATCACCTAAGAATCATTAATCATCAATCACCAATTACCAATCATCAATCATCAATTATCAATCATCAATCATCAATCATCAATCATCAATCATCAATCATCAATCATCAATGATCAATCATCAATCATCAATCATCAATCATCAATCATCAATCATCAATCATCAATCATCAAACATCAATCATCAATCATCAATCATCAATCATCAATCATCAATTATCAGTCATCAATCATCAATCATCAATCATCAATCATTAATCATCAATCATCAATCATCAATCATCAAACATCAATCATCAATTATCAATCATCAATCATCAGTCATCAATCACCAATCATCAATCATCAATCATCAATCATCAATCATCAATAATCAATCATCAATCATCAATCATCAATCATCAATCATCAATCATCAATCATCAATCATCAATCATCAATCATCAATCATCAATCATCAATCATCAATCATCAATCATAAATCATCAATCATCAATCATCGAACATCAATCATCAACCATCAATAATCAAACATCTATCATCAATAATCAACCATAAATCTTCAATTACCAGCCTTAAATCATCAATTATCAATCATCAGTCATCAAACATAAATCGTTAATCATCAATCGTCAAACATCACTCATCAATCACCAATCATTAATCATCAATCATCAATCATCAATCATCAATCATCAATCATCAATCATCAATCATCAATCATCAATCATCAATCATCAATCATCAATCATCAATCATCAATCATCAATCATCAATCATCAATCATCAATCATCAATCATCAATCATCAATCATCAATCATCAATCATCAATCATCAATCATCAATCATCATTCATCAATCATCAATCATCAATCATCAATCATCAATGATCAATTATCATTCGTCAATCATCAATCATCAATCATCAATCATCAATCATCGATCATCAATCATCAATCATCAATCATCAATCATCAATCATCAATCATCAATCATCAATCATCAATCATCAATCATCCATCATCAATCATCAATCATCAATCATCAATCATCAATCATTAATCATCAATCATCAATCATCAATCATCAATCATCAATCATCAATCATCAATCAGCAATCATCAATCATCAATCATCAATCATCAATCATCAATCATCAATCATCAATCATCAATCATCAATCATCAATCATCAAACGTCAATCATCGATCATCAGTCATCCGTCATTAATTATCAATCGTCAATCATCAATCATCAATCATCAATATCAATCATCAATTATCAATCACCAATCATCAATCATCGAACATCAATCATCAACCATGAATCATCAATCATCAATGATCAATCATCAATCATCAATCATCAATCATCGAACATCAATCATCAACCATCAATCTTTAACATCAATCATCAATAATCAACCATCAATCTTCATTTACCAGCCTTAAATCATCAATTATCAATCATCAGTCATCAATCATAAATCGTTAATCATCAATCCTCAATCATCAATCATCAATCATTAATCATCAATCATCAATCATCAATCATCAATCATCAATCATCAATCATCAATCATCAAACGTCAATCATCAATCATCAGTCATCAGTCATAAATTATCAATCGTCAATCATCAATCATCAATCATCAATATCAATCATCAATTATCAATCAGCAATCATCAATCATCAATCATCAATCATCAATCATCAATCATCAATCATCAATCATCAATCATCAATCATCAATCATCAATCATCAATAATCAATCATCAATCATCAATCATCAATCATCAATCATCAATCATCAATCATCAATCATCAATCATCAATCGTCAATCATCAATCATCAATAATCAATCATCAATCATCAATCATCAATCATCAATTATCAATCATCAATCATCAATCATCAAACATCAATCATCAATCATCAATCATCAATCATCTATAATCAATCATCAATCATCAATCATCAATCATCAATCATCAATCATCATTCGTCAATCATCAATCCTCAATCACCAATCATCAATCATCAATCGTCAATCATCAATCATCACTCATCAATCATCAATCATCAATCATCAATTATCGAACATCAATCATAAACCATCAATCATCAATCATAAATCGTTAATCATCAATCACCAATCATTAATAATCAATCATCAATCATCAAGCATCAGTCATCAATCATACATCGTTAACCATCAATCATCAATCATCAATAATCAATCATCAATCATCAATCATCAATCATCGAACATCATTCATCAACCATCAATCATTAACATCAATCATCAATAATCAACCATCAATCTTCAATTACCAGCCTTAAATCATCAATCATCAATCATCAGTCATCAATCATAAATCGTTAATCATCCATCATCAATCATCAATCATCAATCATCAATCATCAATCATCAATCATCAATCATCAATCATCAATCATCAATCATCAATCATCAATCATCAATCATCAATCATCAATCATCAATCATCAATCATCAATCATCAATCATCAATCATAAATCATCAATCATCAATCATCAATCATCAATCATCAATCATCAATCATCAATCATCAATCATCAATCATCAATCGTCAATCATCAATCATCAATAATCAATCATCAATCATCAATCATCAATCATCAATCATCATTCGTCAATCATCAATCATCAATCATCAATCATCATTCGTCAATCATCAATCATCAATCATCAATCATCAATCATCGATCATCAATCATCAATCATCAATCATCAATCATCAATCATCAATCACCAATCATCGATCATCAATCATCAATCATCAATCATCAATCATCAATCATCCATCATCAATCATCAACCATCAATCATCAATCATCAATCATTAATCATCAATCATCAATCATCAATGATCAATCAGCAATCATCAATCATCAATCATCAATCATCAATCATCAATCATCAATCATCAATCATCAATCATCAATCATCAATCATCAATCATCAATCATAAATCATCAATCACCAATCATCAATCATCAAACGTCAATCATCAATCAACAGTCATCAGTCATAAATTATCAATCGTCAATCATCAATCATCAATCATCAATATCAATCATCAATAATCAATCATCAATCATCAATCATCAATCATCAATCTTCAATCATCAATCATCAATCATCAATCATCAATCATCAATCATCAATCATCAATCATCAATCATCAATCATCAATCATCAATAATCAATCATCAATCATCAATCATCAATCATCAATCATCAATCATTAATCATCAATCATCAATCATCAATCCACAATCAGCAATCATCAATCATCAATCATCAATCATCAATCATCAATCATCAATCATCAATCATCAATCATCAATCATCAATCATCAATCATCAATCATCAATCATCAATCATCAATCATCAATCATCAACCATCAATCATCAAACATCAATCATCAATAATCAACCATTAATCTTCAATTACCAGCCTTAAATCATCAATCATCAATCATCAATCATCAATCATCAGTCATCAATCATATATCGTTAATCATCAACCATCAATCATCAATCATCAATCATCAATCATCAATCATCAATCATCAATCATCAATCATCAGTCATCAATCATCAATCATCAATCATCAATCATCAATCATCAATCATCAATCATCAATCATCAATCATCAATCATTAATCATCAATCATCAATCATCAATCATCAATCATCAATCATGAAACATCAATCATCAATCATCAATCATCAATCATCAATCATCAATCATCAATCACCAATCATCAATCATCAATCATCAATCATCAATCATCAATCATCAATCATCAATCATCAATCATCAATCATCAATCATCAATCATCAATCATCAATCATCAATCATCAATCATCAATCATCAATCATCAATCATTAATCATCAATCATCAGTCATCAATCATCAATCATCAAACATCAATCATCAATCATCAATCATCAATCATCAATCATCAATCATCAATCATCAATCATCAATCATCAATGATCAATGATCAATGATCAATCATCAATCATCTATCATCAATCATCAATCATCAATCATCAATCATCAATCATCAATCATCAATCATCAATAATCAATCATCAATCATCAATCATCAATAATCAATCATCAATCATCAATCATCAATCATCAATCATCAATCATTAATCATCAATCATCAGTCATCAATCATAAATCATCAATCATCAAACATCAATCATCAATCATCAATCATCAATCATCAATCATCAATCATCAATCATCAATCATCAATGATCAATCATCAATCATCAATCATCAATCATCAATCATCAATCATCCATCATCACCTAAGAATCATTAATCATCAATCACCAATCACCAATCATCAATCATCAATTATCAATCATCAATCATCAATCATCAATCATCAATCATCAATCATCAATCATCAATCATCAATCATCAATCATCAATCATCAATGATCAATCATCAATCATCAATCATCAAACATCAATCATCAATCATCAATCATCAATCATCAATCATCAATCATCAATTATCAGTCATCAATCATCAATCATCAATCATTAATCATCAATCATCAATCATCAATCATCAATCATCAAACATCAATCATCAATTATCAATCATTAATCATTATTCATCAATCACCAATCATCAATCATCAATCATCAATCATCATTAATCAATTCTCAATCATCAATCATCAATCATCAATCATCAATCATCAATCATCAATCATCAATCATCAATCATCAATCATCAATCATCAATCATCAATCATCAATCATCAATCATAAATCATCAATCATCAATCATCGAACATCAATCATCAACCATCAATAATCAAACATCTATCATCAGTAATCAACCATAAATCTTCAATTACCAGCCTTAAATCATCAATTATCAATCATCAGTCATCAATCATAAATCGTTAATCATCAATCATCAAACATCACTCATCAATCATCCATCATCAATCATCAATCATCAATCATCAATCATCAATCATCAATCATCAATCATCAATCATCAATCATCAATCATCAATCATCAATCATCAATCATCAATCATCAATCATCAATCATCAATCATCAATCATCAATCATCAATCATCAATCATCAATCATCAATCATCAGTCATCAGTCATCAATCATCAATCATCAATCATCAATCATCAATCATCAATCATCAATCATCAATCATCAGTCATCAGTAATCAATCATCAATCATCAATCATCAATCATCATTAATCAATCATCAATCATCAATCATCAATCATCAATGATCAATCATCAATCATCAATCATCAATCATCAATCATCAATCATCAATCATCAATCATCAATCATCAATCATCAATCATCAATTATCAGTCATCAATCATCAATCATCAATCAATAATCATCAATCATCAATCATCAATCATCAAACATCAATCATCAATTATCAATCATCAATCATCAGTCATCAATCACCAATCATCAATCATCAATCATCAATCATCAATAATCAATCATCAATCATCAATCATCAATCATCAATCATCAATCATAAATCATCAATTATCAATCATCGAACATCAATCATCAACCATCAATAATCAAACATCTATCATCAATAATCAACCATAAATCTTCAATTACCAGCCTTAAATCATCTATTATCAATCATCAGTCATCAATCATAAATCGTTAATCATCAATCATCAAACATCACTCATCAATCATCAATCATCAATCATCAATCATCAATCATGAATCATCAATCATCAATCATCAATCATCAATCATCAATCTTCAATCATCAATCATCAATCATCAATCATCAATCATCAATAATCAGTCATCAGTCATCAATCGTCATTAATCATCAATCATCAATCATCAATCACCAATCATCAATCATCAATCATCCATCATCAATCATCAATCATCAATCATCAATCATCAATCATCAATCATCAATCATCAATCATCAATCATCAATCATCAATCATCAATCATCAATCATCAGTCATCAATCATCAATCATCAATCATCAATCATCAATCATCAATCATCAATCATCAATCATCAATCATCAATCATTAATCATTAATCATCAATCATCAATCATCAATCATTAATCATGAAACATCAATCATCAATCATCAATCATCAATCATCAATCATCAATCATCAATCATCAATCATCAATCATCAATCATCAATCATCAATCATCAATCATCAATCATCAATCATCAATCATCAATCATCAATCATCAATCATCAATCATCAATCATCAATCATCAATCATCAATCATCAGTCATCAGTCATCAATCATCAATCATCAATCATCAATAATCAATCATCAATCATCAATCATCAATCATCAATCATCAATCATCAGTCATCAGTCATCAATCATCAATCATCAATCATCAATCATCAATCATCAGTCATCAGTCATCAATCATCAATCATCAATCATCAATCATCAATCATCATTGATCAATCATCAATCATCAATCATCAATGATCAATCATCAATCATCAATCATCAATCATCAATCATCAATCATCAATCATCAATCATCAAACATCAATCATCAATCATCAATCATCAATTATCAGTCATCAATCATCAATCATCAATCAATAATCATCAATCATCAATCATCAATCATCAAACATCAATCATCAATTATCAATCATCAATCATCAGTCATCAATCACCAATCATCAATCATCAATCATCAATCATCAATCATCAATAATCAATCATCAATCATCAATCATCAATCATCAATCATCAATCATCAATCATCAATCATCATTAATCAATCATCAATCATCAATCATCAATGATCAATCATCAATCATCAATCATCAATCATCAATCATCAATCATCAATCATCAATCATCAATCATCAAACATCAATCATCAATCATCAATCATCAATCATCAATTATCAGTCATCAATCATCAATCATCAATCAATAATCATCAATCATCAATCATCAATCATCAAACATCAATCATCAATCATCAATCATCAGTCATCAGTCATCAATCATCAATCATCAATCATCA
Source organism: Stratiomys singularior (assembly GCA_954870665.1). Classification (NCBI taxonomy): domain Eukaryota; kingdom Metazoa; phylum Arthropoda; class Insecta; order Diptera; family Stratiomyidae; genus Stratiomys; species Stratiomys singularior. Next base: position 37,382 of record CATOZT010000395.1, read on the forward strand.
ATCATCAATCATCATTAATCAATCATCAATCATCAATCATCAATGATCAATCATCAATCATCAATCATCAATCATCAATCATCAATCATCAATCATCAATCATCAATCATCAATCATCAATCATCAATCATCAAACATCAATCATCAATCATCAATCATAAATCATCAATTATCAATCATCGAACATCAATCATCAACCATCAATAAACAAACATCTATCATCAATAATCAACCATAAATCTT
>CATOZT010000396.1:0-28076 GCA_954870665.1 Stratiomys singularior
CATCAATGATCAAATATCAACCATCAACCATCAATCATCAACCGCCAATCATCAATCATCAATCATCAATCATCAATCATCAATCATCAATCATCAATCATCAATCATCAATCATCAATCATCAATCATCAATCATCAATCATCAATCATCAATCATCAATCATCAATCATCAATCATCAATCATCAATCATCAATCATCAATCATCAATCATCAATCATCAATTATCAATCATCAATCATCAATCATCAATCATCAATAATCAATCATCAATCATCAATCATCAATAATCAATCATCAATCATCAATCATCGATCATCAATCATCAATCATCAATCATCACTCATAAATCATCAATCATCAATCATCAATCATCAATCATCAATCTTCAATCATTAATCATCAATCATCAATCATCAATCATCAATCATCAATCATCAATCATCAATCATCAATCATCAATCATCAATCATCAATCATCAATCATCAATCATCAATCATCAATCATCAATCATCAATCATCAATCATCAATCATCAATCATCAATCATCAGTCATCAATCATCAATCATCAATCATCAATCATGAATCATGAATCATGAATCATGAATCATGAATCATGAATCATGAATCATGAATCATGAATGATGAATCATTAATCATGAATAATGAATCATCAATCATAAATCATCAATCCTCAATCCTCAATCATCAATCATCAATCATCAATCATCAATCATCAATCATCAATCATCAATCATCAGTCATCAATCATCAATCATCAATCATCAATCATCAATCATCAATAATCACTCATCAATCATCAATCATCAATCATCAATCATCAATCATCAATCATCATTCATCAATCATAAATCATCAATCATCAATCATCAATCATCAATCATCAATCATCATTAATCAATCATCCATCATCAATTTTTAATCATCCATCATCAACCCTCAATCATCAATCATCATTCATGATTCATCAATCATCAATCATCAATCATGAATCATGAATCATGAATCATGAATCATGAATCATGAATCATGAATGATGAATCATTAATCATGAATAATGAATCATCAATCATAAATCATCAATCCTCAATCCTCAATCATCAATCATCAATCATCAATCATCAATCATCAATCATCAGTCATCAATCATCAATCATCAATCATCAATCATCAATCATCAATAATCACTCATCAATCATCAATCATCAATCATCAATCATCAATCATCAATCATCAATCATCATTCATCAATCATAAATCATCAATCATCAATCATCAATCATCAATCATCATTAATCAATCATCCATCATCAATTTTTAATCATCCATCATCAATCATCAATCATCAATCATCAATCATCAATCATCAATAATCAATCATCAATCATCAATCATCAATAATCAATCATCAATCATCAATCATCGATCATCAATCATCAATCATCAATCATCACTCATAAATCATCAATCATCAATCATCAATCATCAATCATCAATCATCAATATTCAATCATTAATCATCAATTATCAATCATCAATCATCAATCATCAATCATCAATCATCAATCATAAATCATAAATCATAAATCATAAATCATCAATCATCAATCATCAATCATCAATCATCAATCATCAATCATCAATCATCAATCATCAATCATCAATCATCAATCATCAATCATCAATCATCAATCATCAATCATCAATCATCAATCATCAATCATCAATCATCAATCATCAATCATCAATCATCGATCATCAATCATCAATCATCAATCATCAATCATAAATCATCAATCATCAATCATCAATAATCAATCTTCAATCATCAATCATCAAACACCAATCATCAATCATCAATCACCAATCATCAATCATCAATCATCAATTATCAATCATCGATCATCAATCATCAATCATCAATCATCAATCATCAATCATCTATCATCAATCATCAATCATCAATCATCAATCATCAATCACAATCATCAATCATCAATCATCAATCATCAATCATCAATCATCAATTATCAATCATCATTCATCGATCATCGATCATCAATCATCAATCATCAATCATCAATCATCACTCATCAATCATCAATCACCACTCATCAATCATCAATCATCAATCATCAATGATCAAATATCAACCATCAACCATCAATCATCAACCGCCAATCATCAATCATCAATCATCAATCATCAATCATCAATCATCAATCATCAATCATCAATCATCAATCATCAATCATCAATCATCAATCATCAATCATCAATCATCAATCATCAATCATCAATCATCAATCATCAATCATCAATCATCAATCATCAATCATCAATCATCAATCATCAATCATCAATCATCAATTATCAATCATCAATCATCAATCATCAATCATCAATCATCAATAATCAATCATCAATCATCAATCATCAATAATCAATCATCAATCATCAATCATCGATCATCAATCATCAATCATCAATCATCACTCATAAATCATCAATCATCAATCATCAATCATCAATCATCAATCTTCAATCATTAATCATCAATCATCAATCATCAATCATCAATCATCAATCATCAATCATAAATCATAAATCATAAATCATAAATCATAAATCATCAATCATCAATCATCAATCATCAATCATCAATCATCAATCATCAATCATCAATCATCAATCATCAATCATCAATCATCAATCATCAATCATCAATCATCGATCATCAATCATCAATCATCAATCATCAATCATAAATCATCGATCATCAATCATCAATAATCAATCTTCAATCATCAATCATCAAACACCAATCATCAATCATCAATCACCAATCATCAATCATCAATCATCAATTATCAATCATCAATCATCAATCATCAATCATCAATCATCAATCATCAATCACCACTCATCAATCATCAATCATCAATCATCAATGATCAAATATCAACCATCAACCATCAATCATCAACCGCCAATCATCAATCATCAATCATCAATCATCAATCATCAATCATCAATCATCAATCATCAATCATCAATCATCAATCATCAATCATCAATCATCAATCATCAATCATCAATCATCAATCATCAATCATCAATCATCAATCATCAATCATCAATCATCAATCATCAATCATCAATCATCAATCATCAATCATCAATCATCAATCATCAATCATCAATCATCAATCATCAATCATCAATCATCAGTCATCAATCATCAATCATCAATCATCAATCATGAATCATGAATCATGAATCATGAATCATGAATCATGAATCATGAATGATGAATCATTAATCATGAATAATGAATCATCAATCATAAATCATCAATCCTCAATCCTCAATCATCAATCATCAATCATCAATCATCAATCATCAATCATCAGTCATCAATCATCAATCATCAATCATCAATCATCAATAATCACTCATCAATCATCAATCATTAATCATCAATCATCAATCATCAATCATCATTCATCAATCATAAATCATCAATCATCAATCATCAATCATCATTAATCAATCATCCATCATCAATTTTTAATCATCCATCATCAACCCTCAATCATCAATCATCATTCATGATTCATCAATCATCAATCATCAATCATCAATCATCAAGCATCAACCATCAATCATCATTCATCAATCATCAATCAGCATTCAGCAATCATCAATCATCAATCATCAATCATCAATCATCAATCATCAATCATCAATCATCAATCATCAATCATCAATAATCAATCATCAATTACCAATCATCAATAATCTATCATCAATCATCAAGAATCAATCATCAATCATCAATCATCAATCATCAATCATCAATCATCAATCATCAATTATCAATCATCAATCATCAATCATCAATCATCAATCATCAATCATCAATCATCAATCATCAATCATCAATCATCAATCATCAATCATCAATCATCAATCATCAGTCATCAGTCATCAATCATCAACCATCAATCATCAATTATCAATCATCAATCATCAATCATCATTCATCAATCACAATCATCAATCATCAATCATCAATCATCAATCATCAATCATCAATTATCAATCATCATTCATCGATCATCGATCATCAATCATCAATCATCAATCATCACTCATCAATCATCAATCACCACTCATCAATCATCAATCATCAATCATCAATCATCAATGATCAAATATCAACCATCAACCATCAATCATCAACCGCCAATCATCAACCATCAATCATCAATCATCAATCATCAATCATCAATCATCAAACATCAATCATCAATCATCAATCATCAATCATCAATCATCAATCATCAATCATCAATCATCAATCATCAATCATCAATCATCAATCATCAATCATCAATCATCAATCATCAATCATCAATCATCAGTCATCAATCATCAATCATCAATCATCAATCATCAATCATCAATCATCAATCATCAATCATCAATCATCAATCATCAATCATCAATCATCAATCATCAATCATCAATCATCAATCATCAATCATCAATCATCAATCATCAATCATCAATCATCAATCATCAATCATCAATCATCTATCATCAATCATCAATCATCAATCATCAATCATCAATCATCAATCATCAATCATGAATCATCAATAATTAATCATCAATCATCAATTATCAATCATCAATCATCAATCATCAATCATCAATCATCAATCATCAATCATCAATCATCAATCATCAATCATCAATCATCAATCATCAATCATCAGTCATCAATCATCAATCATCAACCATAACTCATCAATCATCAATCATCAATCATCAATCATCAATCATCAATCATCAATCATCAATCATCAATCATCAATCATCAATCATCAATGATCAACTATCAATCATCAATCATCAATCATCAATCATCAATCATCAATCATCAATCATCAATCATCAATCATCAATCATCAATCATCAATCATCAATCATCAATCAGCAATCAGCAATCATCAATCATCAATCATCAATCATCAACCATCAATCATCAATCATCAATGATCAACTATCAATCATCAATCATCAATCATCAATCATCAATCATCAATCATCAATCATCAATCATCAATCATCAATCATCAATCATCAATCATCAATCATCAATCATCAATCATCAATCAGCAATCAGCAATCATCAATCATTAACCATAAATCATTAATCATCAATCATCAATCATCAATCATCAATGATAAATTTTCAATCATCAATCATCAATCATCAATCATCAATCATCAATCATCAATCATCAATCATCAATCATCAATCATCAATCATCAATCATCAATCATCAATCATTAATCATCAATCATCAATCATCAATCATTAATCATCAATCATAAATCATCAATCATCAATCATCACTCATCAATCATCAATCATCAATCATCAATCATCGATCATTAATCATCAATCATCAATCATCAATCATCAATCATCAATCAGCAATCAGCAATCATCAATCATCAATCATCAATCATCAATCATCAATCATCAATCATCAATCATCAATCATCAATCATCAATCATCAATCATCAATCATCAATCATCAATCATCAATCATCAATCATCAATCATCAATCATCAATCATCAATCATCAATTATCAATCATCAATCATCAATCATCAATCATCAATCATCAATAATCAATCATCAATCATCAATCATCAATAATCAATCATCAATCATCAATCATCGATCATCAATCATCAATCATCAATGATCAAATATCAATCATCAATCATCAATCATCAATCATCAATCATCAATCATCAATCATCAATCATCAATCATCAATCATCAATCATCAATCATCAATCATCAATCATCAATCATTAATCATCAATCATCAATCATCAATCATTAATCATCAATCATAAATCATCAATCATCAATCATCACTTATCAATCATCAATCATCAATCATCAATCATCGATCATTAATCATCAATCATCAATCATCAATCATCAATCAGCAATCAGCAATCATCAATCATCAATCATCAATCATCAATCATCAATCATCAATCATCAATTATCAATCATCAATCATCAATCATCAATCATCAATCATCAATAATCAATCATCAATCATCAATCATCAATAATCAATCATCAATCATCAATCATCGATCATCAATCATCAATCATCAATCATCAATCATCAATAATCAATCTTCAATCATCAATCATCAAACACCAATCATCAATCATCAATCACCAATCATCAATCATCAATCATCAATTATCAATCATCAATCATCAATCATCAATCATCAATCATCAATCATCAATCACCACTCATCAATCATCAATCATCAATCATCAATGATCAAATATCAACCATCAACCATCAATCATCAACCGCCAATCATCAATCATCAATCATCAATCATCAATCATCAATCATCAATCATCAATCATCAATCATCAATCATCAATCATCAATCATCAATCATCAATCATCAATCATCAATCATCAATCATCAATCATCAATCATCAATCATCAATCATCAATCATCAATCATCAATCATCAATCATCAATCATCAATCCTCAATCATCAATCATCAATCATCAATCATCAATCATCAATCATCAATCATCAATCATCAATCATCAATCATCAGTCATCAATCATCAATCATCAATCATCAATCATGAATCATGAATCATGAATCATGAATCATGAATCATGAATCATGAATCATTAATCATGAATAATGAATCATCAATCATAAATCATCAATCCTCAATCCTCAATCATCAATCATCAATCATCAATCATCAATCATCAATCATCAGTCATCAATCATCAATCATCAATCATCAATCATCAATCATCAATAATCACTCATCAATCATCAATCATCAATCATCAATCATCAATCATCAATCATCATTCATCAATCATAAATCATCAATCATCAATCATCAATCATCAATCATCATTAATCAATCATCCATCATCAATTTTTAATCATCCATCATCAACCCTCAATCATCAATCATCATTCATGATTCATCAATCATCAATCATCAATCATCAATCATGAAGCATCAACCATCAATCATCATTCATCAATCATCAATCAGCATTCAGCAATCATCAATCATCAATCATCAATCATCAATCATCAATCATCAATCATCAATCATCAATCATCAATAATCAATCATCAATTACCAATCATCAATAATCTATCATCAATCATCAAGAATCAATCATCAATCATCAATCATCAATCATCAATCATCAATCATCAATCATCAATTATCAATCATCAATCATCAATCATCAATCATCAATCATCAATCATCAATCATCAATCATCAATCATCAATCATCAATCATCAATCATCAGTCATCAGTCATCAATCATCAACCATCAATCATCAATTATCAATCATCAATCATCACTCATCATTCATCAATCACAATCATCAATCATCAATCATCAATCATCAATCATCAATCATCAATCATCAAATATCAATCATCATTCATCGATCATCGATCATCAATCATCAATCATCAATCATCAATCATCACTCATCAATCATCAATCACCACTCATCAATCATCAATCATCAATCATCAATGATCAAATATCAACCATCAACCATCAATCATCAACCGCCAATCATCAACCATCAATCATCAATCATCAATCATCAATCATCAATCATCAATCATCAATCATCAATCATCAATCATCAATCATCAATCATCAATCATCAATCATCAATCATCAATCATCAATCATCAATCATCAATCATCAATCATCAATCATCAATCATCAATCATCAATCATCAATCATCAATCATCAATCATCAATCATCCATCATCAATCATCCATCATCAATCATCAATCATCAATCATCAATCATCAATCATCAATCATCAATCATCAATCATCAATCATCAATCATCAATCATCAATCATCAATCATCAATCATCTATCATCAATCATCAATCATCAATCATCAATCATCAATCATCAATCATCAATCATCAATCATGAATCATCAATAATCAATCATCAATCATCAATTATCAATCATCAATCATCAATAATCAATCATCAATCATCAATCATCAATCATTAATCATCAATCATCAATCATCAATCATCAGTCATCAATCATCAATCATCAACCATAACTCATCAATCATCAATCATCAATCATCAATCATCAATCATCAATCATCAATCATCAATGATCAACTATCAATCATCAATCATCAATCATCAATCATCAATCATCAATCATCAATCATCAATCATCAATCATCAATCATCAATCATCAATCAGCAATCAGCAATCATCAATCATCAATCATCAATCATCAACCATCAATCATCAATCATCAATGATCAACTATCAATCATCAATCATCAATCATCAATCATCAATCATCAATCATCAATCATCAATCATCAATCATCAATCATCAATCATCAATCATCAATCATCAATCATCAATCATCAATCATCAATCATCAATCATCAATCAGCAATCAGCAATCATCAATCATTAACCATAAATCATCAATCATCAATCATCAATCATCAATCATCAATGATAAATTTTCAATCATCAATCATCAATCATCAATCATCAATCATCAATCATCAATCATCAATCATCAATCATCAATCATCAATCATCAATCATCAATCATCAATCATCAATCATCAATCATTAATCATCAATCATCAATCATCAATCATTAATCATCAATCATAAATCATCAATCATCAATCATCACTCATCAATCATCAATCATCAATCATCAATCATCGATCATTAATCATCAATCATCAATCATAAATCATCAATCATCAATCAGCAATCAGCAATCATCAATCATCAATCATCAATCATCAATCATCAATCATCAATCATCAATCATCAATCATCAATCATCAATCATCAATCATCAATCATCAATCATCAATCATCAATCATCAATCATCAATCATCAATCATCAATCATCAATCATCAATCATCAATCATCAATCATCAATCATCAATTATCAATCATCAATCATCAATCATCAATCATCAATCATCAATAATCAATCATCAATCATCAATCATCAATAATCAATCATCAATCATCAATCATCGATCATCAATCATCAATCATCAATCATCACTCATAAATCATCAATCATCAATCATCAAGCATCAATCATCAATCATCAATCATCAATCACCAATCATCAATCATAAATCATCAATCATCAATCATCAATCATCAATCTTCAATCTTCAATCATCAATCATCAAACACCAATCATCAATCATCAATCATCAATCATCAATCATCAATAATCAATCATCAATCATCAATCATCAATCATCGATCATCAATCATCAATCATCAATCATCAATCATAAATCATCAATCATCAATCATCAATAATCAATCTTCAATCATCAATCATCAAACACCAATCATCAATCATCAATCACCAATCATCAATCATCAATCATCAATTATCAATCATCGATCATCAATCATCAATCATCAATCATCAATCATCAATCATCTATCATCAATCATCAATCATCAATCATCAATCACCAATCATCAATCATAAATCATCAATCATCAATCATCAATCTTCAATCATCAATCATCAAACACCAATCATCAATCATCAATCATCAATCATCAATCACCACTCATCAATCATCAATCATCAATCATCAGTGATCAAATATCAACCATCAACCATCAATCATCAACCATCAATCTTTAATCATCAATCATCAATCATCAATCATCAATCATCAATCATCAATCATCAATCATCAATCATCAATCATCAATCATCAATCATCAATCATCAATCATCAATCATCAATCATCAATCAGCAATCAGCAATCATCAATCATCAACCATAAATCATCAATCATCAATCATCAATCATCAATCATCAATCATCAATTATCAATGATAAATTTTCAATCATCAATCATCAATCATCAATCATCAATCATCAATCATTAATCATCAATCATCAATCATCAATCATCAATCATCAATCATTAATCATCAATCATCAATCATCAATCATCAATCATCAATCATCAATCATCACTCATCAATCATCAATCATCAATCATCAATCATCAATCATCAATCATCAATCATCAATCATCAATAATCAATCATCAATCATCAATCATCAATCATCAATCACCAATCATCAATCATAAATCATCAATCATCAATCATCAATTATCAATCATCAATCTTCAATCATCAATCATCAAACACCAATCATCAATCATCAATCATCAATCATCAATCATCAATCATCAATCATCAATCATCAATAATCAATCATCAATCATCAATCATCAATCATCAATCATCAATCATCAATCACCAATCATCAAACATAAATCATCAATCATCAATCATCAATCATCAATCTTCAATCATCAATCATCAAACACCAATCATCAATCATCAATCATCAATCATCAATCAACAATCATCAATCATCAATCATCAATCATCAATCATCAATCATCAATCATCAATCATCGATCATCAATCATCAATCATCAATCATCAATCATCAATCATCAATAATCAATCATCAATCATCAATCATCAATCATCAATCATCAATCACCAATCATCAATCATAAATCATCAATCATCAATCATCAATCATCAATCTTCAATCATCAATCATCAAACACCAATCATCAATCATCAATCATCAATCATCAATCATCAATAATCAAATATCAACCATCAACCATCAATCATCAATCATCAATCATCAATCATCAATCATCAATCATCAATCATCAATCGTCAATCATCAATCATCAATCATCAATCATCAATCACCAATCATCAATCATAAATCATCAATCATCAATCATCAATCATCAATCTTCAATCATCAATCATCAAACACCAATCATCAATCATCAATCATCAATCATCAATCATCGATCATCAATCATCAATCAACAATCATCAATCATCAATCATCAATCATCAATCATCAATCATCAATCATCAATCATCAATCATCAATCATCAATCATCAATCATCAATCATCAATCATCAATCATCAATAATCAATCATCAATCATCAATCATCAATCATCAATCACCAATCATCAATCATAAATCATCAATCATCAATCATCAATCATCAATCATCAATCATCAATCATCAATCATCAAACACCAATCATCAATCATCATCAATTATCATCATCAATCATCATCAATTATCAATCATCAATCACCTTCCATCAATCATCAATCAACACTTATCAATCATCAATCATCATTCATCGATCATAAATCATCAATCATCAATCATCAACCATCAATCATCAATCATCAATCATCAATCATCAATCATCAATCATCAATCATCAATCATCGATCATCAATCATCAACCATCAATCATCAATCACCAATCATCAATTATCAATCATCAAACATCAATCAACAATCATCACTCATCACTCATTAATCCTCAATCATCAATCATCAATTCTCAATGATCAACTATCAATCATCAATCATCAATCATCAATCATCAATCATCAATCATCAAACATCAATCAACAATCATCAATCATCAATCATCAATCATCAATCATCAATCATCAATCATCAATCATCAATTTTCAATCATCCATCATCAATCATCAGTCATCAATCATCAACCATCAATCATCAATCATCAATCATCAATCATCAATCATCAATCATCAATCATCAATCATCAATCACCAATCATCAATCATCAATCATCGATCATCAATCATCAATCATCAATCAACACTTCTCAATCATCAATCATCATTCATCGATCATCGATCATCAATCATCAATCATCAACCATCAATCACCAATCATCAATCATCAATCATCAATCATCAATCATCAATCATCAATCATCAATCATCAATCATCAATCATCAATCATCAATCATCAATCATCAATCATCAATCATCAATCATTAATCATCAATCATCAATCATCAATCATCACTCATCAATCATCAATCATCACTCATCAATCATCAATCATCAATCATCAATCATCAATCATCAATCATCAATCATCAATGATAAATTTTCAATCATCAATCATCAATAATCAATCATCAATCATTAATCATCAATCATCAATCATCAATCATCAATAATCAATCATCAATCATCAATCATCAATCATCAATCACCAATCATCAATCATAAATCATCAATCATCAATCATCAATCATCAATCTTAAATCATCAATCATCAAACACCAATCATCAATCATCAATCATCAATCATCAATCATCAATCATCAATCATCAATCATCAATCTTCAATCATTAATCATCAATCATTAATCATCAATCATCAATCATCAATCATCAATCATCAATCATCGATCATCAATCATCAATCATCAATCATCAATCATCAATCATCAATCATCAATCATCAATCATCAATAATCAATCATCAATCATCAATCATCAATCATCAATCATCAATCACCAATCATCAATCATAAATCATCAATCATCAATCATCAATCATCAATCTTCGATCATCAATCATCAAACACCAATCATCAATCATCAATCATCAATCATCAATCATCAATCATCAATCATCAATCATCAATAATCAAATATCAACCATCAACCATCAATCATCAATCATCAATCATCAATCATCAATCATCAATCATCAATCATCAATCATCAATCATCAATCACCAATCATACATCATAAATCACCAATCATCAATCATCAATCATCAATCTTCAATCATCAATCATCAAACACCAATCATCAATCATCAATCATCAATCATCAATCATCAATCATCGATCATCAATCATCAATCATCAATCATCAATCATCAATCATCAATCATCAATCATCAATCATCAATCATCAATCATCAATCATCAATCATCAATCATCAATCATCAATCATCAATCATCAATCATCAATCATCAATCATCAATCATCAATAATCAATCATCAATCATCAATCATCAATCATCAATGTCCAATCATCAATCATCAATCATCAATCATCAATCATCAATCATCAATCATCAAACACCAATCATCAATCATCATCAATTATCATCATCAATCATCATCAATTATCAATCATCAATCACCTTCCATCAATCAACAATCAACACTTATCAATCATCAATCATCATTCATCGATCATAAATCATCAATCATCAATCATCAACCATCAATCATCAATCATCAATCATCAATCATCAATCATCAATCATCGATCATCAATCATCAACCATCAATCATCAATCACCAATCATCAATTATCAATCATCAAACATCAATCAACAATCATCACTCATCACTCATTAATCCTCAATCATCAATCATCAATCATCAATGATCAACTATCAATCATCAATCATCAATCATCAATCATCAATCATCAATCATCAATCATCAACCATCAAACATCAATCAACAATCATCAATCATCAATCATCAATCATCAATCATCAATCATCAATCATCAATCATCAATTTTCAATCATCCATCATCAAACATCAGTCATCAATCATCAATCATCAATCATCAATCATCAATCATCAATCATCAATCATCAATCATCAATCATCAATCACCAATCATCAATCATCAATCATCGATCATCAATCATCAATCATCAATCAACACTTCTCAATCATCAATCATCATTCATCGATCATCGATCATCAATCATCAATCATCAACCATCAATCACCAATCATCAATCATCAATCATCAATCATCAATCATCAATCATCAATCATCAATCATCAATCATCAATCATCAATCATCACTCATCAATCATCAATCATCAATCATCAATCATCAATCATCAATGTTAAATTTTCAATCATCAATCATCAATCATCAATCATCAATCATTAATCATCAATCATCAATCATCAATCATCAATCATCAATCATCAATCATCAATCATCAATCATCAATCATCAATCATCAATCATCAATCACCAATCATCAATCATCAATCATCAATCATCAATCATCAATCATCAATCATCAATCATCAATCATCAATCATCAATCATCAATCATCAATCATCAATCATCAATAATCAATCATCAATCATCAATCATCAATCATCAATCACCACTCATCAATCATCAATCATCAATCATCAATCATCAATCATCAATCATCAATAATCAATCATCAATCATCAATCATCAATCATCAATCACCACTCATCAATCATAAATCATCAATCATCAATCATCAATCATCAATCATCAATCATCAATCATCAAACACCAATCATCAATCATCAATCACCACTCATCAATCATCAATCATCAAACATCAATCATCAATGATCAAATATCAACCATCAACCATCAATCATCAACCATCAATCATTAATCATCAATCATCAATCATCAATCATCAATCATCAATAATCAAATATCAACCATCAATCATATATCATGAATCATCAATCATCAATTATCAATCATCAATCATCAATCATCAATCATCAATCATCAATCAAGAATCATCAATCATCAATCATCAATCATCAATCATCAATCATAAATCATCAATCATCAATCATCAATAATCAATCATCAATCATCAATCATCAATCATCAATCACCAATCATCTATCATAAATCATCAATCATCAATCATCAATCATCAATCTTCAATCATCAATCATCAAACACCAATCATCAATCATCAATCATCAATCACCACTCATCAATCATCAATCATCAAACATCAATCATCAATGATCAAATATCAACCATCAACCATCAATCATCAACCATCAATCATTAATCATCAATCATCAATCATCAATCATCAATCATCAATCATCAATAATCAAATATCAACCATCAATCATATATCATCAATCATCAATCATCAATCATCAATCATCAATCAAGAATCATCAATCATCAATCATCAATCATCAATCATCAATCATCAATCATCAATCATCAATCATCAATCATCAATCATCAATCATCAATCATCAATCATAAATCATCAATCATCAAACATCAACCATCAATCATCAATAATTAATCATCAATCATCAATCATCAATCATCAATCATCAATCATCAATCATCAATCATCAATCATCAATCATCAATCATAAATCATCAATCATCAATCATCAATATTCAATCATCAATCATCAAACACCAATCATCAATCATCAATCATCAATCATCAATCATCAATCATCAATCATCGATCATCATTCATCAATCATCAATCATCAATCATCAATCATCAATCATCAATCATCAATCATCAATCATCAATCATCAATCATCAATAATCAATCATCAATCATCAATCATCAATCATCAATCACCAATCATCAATCATTAATCATCAATCATCAATCATCAATCATCAATCTTCAATCATCAATCATCAAACACCAATCATCAATCATCAATCATCAATCACCACTCAGCAATCATCAATCATCAAACATCAATCATCAATGATCAAATATCAACCATCAAACATCAATCATCAACCATCAATCATTAATCATCAATCATCAATCATCAATCATCAATCATCAATTATCAAATATCAACCATCAATCATATATCATCAATCATCAATCATCAATCATCAATCATCAATCATCAATCATCAATCATCAATCATCAATCATCAATCATCAATCATCAATCATCAATCATCAATCATCAATCAAGAATCATCAATCATCAATCATCAATCATCAATCATCAATCATCAATCATCAATCATAAATCATAAATCATCAATCATAAATCATCAAACATCAATCATCAATCATCAATCATCAATAATTAATCATCAATCATCAATCATCAATCATCAATCATCAATCATCAATCATCAATCATCACTCATCAAACACCAATCATCGATCATCAATCATCCATCACCTCTCATCAATCATCAATCATCAATCATCAATCATCAATCATCAATCATCAATCATCAATGATCAAATATCAACCATCAACCATCAATCATCAACCATCAATCATTAATCATCAATCATCAATCATCAATCATCAATCATCGATGTTCAATCATCAATCATCAATAATCAAATATCAACCATCAACCATCAATCATCAATCATCAATCATCAATCATCAATAATTAATCATCAATCATCAATCATCAATCATCAATCATCAATCATCAATCATCAATCATCAATCATCAATCATCAATCATCAATTATCAATAATCAATCATCAATCATCAATGATCAACTATCAATCATCAATCATCAATCATCAATCATCAATCATCAATCATCAATCATCAATCATCAATCATCAATCATCAATCATCAATCATCAATCATCAATGATCAACTATCAATCATCAATCATCAATCATCAATCATCAATCATCAATCATCTATCATCAATCATCAATCATCAATCATCAATCATCAATCACCAATCATCAATCATCAATCATCAATCATTAATCATCAATCATCAATCATCAATCATCAATCATCAATCATCAATCATCAATCATTAATCATCAATCATCAATCATCAATCATTAATCATCAATCATCAATCATCAATCATCAATCATCAATCATCAATCATCACTCATCAATCATCAATCATCAATCATCAATCATCAATCATCAATCATCAATCATCAATCATCAATCATCACTCATCAATCATCAATCATCAATCATCAATCATCAATCATCAATCATCAATCATTAATCATAAATCATCAATCATCAATCACCAATCATCAATCATCAATCATCAATCATCAATCACCAATCATCAATCATTAATCATCAATCACCAATCATCAATCATCTATCATCTATCATCAATCATCAATCATCAATCACCAATCATCAATCATCAATCATCAATCACCAATCATCAATCATCAATCATCAATCATCAATCATCAATCATTAATCATCAATCATCAATCATCAATCATCAATCATCGATCATCAATCATCAATCATCAATCATCAATCATCAATCATCAATCATCAATCATCAATCATC
The DNA here is from genome assembly GCA_954870665.1 of Stratiomys singularior. Taxonomy (NCBI): domain Eukaryota; kingdom Metazoa; phylum Arthropoda; class Insecta; order Diptera; family Stratiomyidae; genus Stratiomys; species Stratiomys singularior. The sequence continues at coordinate 17,239 of CATOZT010000396.1, forward strand.
AATCATAAATCATCAATCATCAATCATCAATCATCAATATTCAATCATCAATCATCAAACACCAATCATCAATCATCAATCATCAATCATCAATCATCGATCATCAATCATCAATCATCAATCATCAATCATCAATCATCAATCATCAATCATCAATCATCAATCATCAATCATCAATCATCAATCATTAATCATCAATCATCAATCATCAATCATCAATCATCAATCATCAATCATCACTCATCAATCATCAATCATCAATCATCAATCATCAATCAGAAATCATCAATGATAAATTTTCAATCATCAATCATCAATCATCAATCATCAATCATTGATCATCAATCATCAATCATCAATCATCAATCATTAATCATCAATCATCAATCATCAATCATCAATCATCAATCATCAATCATCAATCATCACTCATCAATCATCAATCATCAATCATCAATCATCAATCATTAATCATCAATCATCAATCATCAATCATCAATCATCAATCATCGATCATCAATCATCAATCATCAATCATCAATCATCAATCATCAATCATCAATCATCAATCATCAATCATCAATCATCAATCACAAATCATCAATCATCAATCATCAATCATCAATATTCAATCATCAATCCTCAAACACCAATCATCAATCATCAATCATCAATCATCAATCATCAATCATCAATCATCAATCATCGATCATCAATCATCAATCATCAATCATCAATCATCAATCATCAATCATCAATCATCAATCATCAATCATCAATCATCAATCATCAATAATCAATCATCAATCATCAATCATCAATCACCAATCATCAATCATAAATCATCAATCATCAATCATCAATCTTCAATCATCAATCATCAAACACCAATAATCAATCATCAATCATCAATCACCACTCATCAATCATCAATCATCAAACATCAATCATCAATGATCAAATATCAACCATCAACCATCAATCATCAACCATCAATCATTAATCATCAATCATCAAGCATCAATCATCAATCATCAATCATCAATAATCAAATATCAACCATCAATCATATATCATCAATCATCAATCATCAATCATCAATCATCAATCATCAATTATCAATCATCAATCAAGAATCGTCAATCATCAATCATCAATCATCAATCATCAATCATCAATCATAAATCATCAATCATCAAACATTAATCATCAATCATCAATAATTAATCATCAATCATCAATCATCAATCATCAATCATCAATCATCAATCATCAATCATCAATCATCAATCATCAATCATCAATCATCAATCATCAATCATCAATCATAAATCATCAATCATCAATCATCAATCATCAATATTCAATCATCAATCATCAAACACCAATCATCAATCATCAATCATCAATCATCAATCATCGATCATCAATCATCAATCATCAATCATCAATCATCAATCATCAATCATCAATCATCAATCATCAATCATCAATCATCAATCATCAATCATCAATCATCAATCATCAATCATCAATCATCAATCATCAATAATCAATCATCAATCATCAATCATCAATCATCAATCATCAATCACCAATCATCAATCATAAATCAACAATCATCAATCATCAATCATCAATCTTCAATCATCAATCATCAAACACCAATCAACAATCATCAATCATCAATCACCACTCATCAATCATCAATCATCAAACATCAATCATCAATGATCAAATATCAACCATCAACCATCAATCATCAACCATCAATCATTAATCATCAATCATCAATCATCAATAATCAAATATCAACCATCAATCATATATCATCAATCATCAATCATCAATCATCAATCATCAATCATCAATCATCAATCAAGAATCATCAATCATCAATCATCAATCATCAATCATCAATCATCAATCATCAATCATCAATCATCAATCATCAATCATCAATCATCAATCATCAATCATCAATCATAAATCATAAATCATCAATCATAAATCATCAAACATCAATCATCAATAATCAATCATCAATAATTAATCATCAATCATCAATCATCAATCATCAATCATCAATCATCAATCATCAATCATCAATCATCAATCATCAATCATCAAACACCAATCATCAATCATCAATCATCCATCACCTCTCATCAATCATCAATCATCAATCATCAATCATCAATCATCAATCATCAATCATCAATGATCAAATATCAACCATCAACCATCAATCATCAACCATCAATCATTAATCATCAATCATCAATCATCAATCATCAATCATCAATCATCAATCATCAATAATCAATCATCAATCTTCAATGATCAACTATCAATCATCAATCATCAATCATCAATCATCAATCATCAATCATCAATCATCAATCATCAATCATCAATCTTCAATCATCAATCATCAATCATCAATCATCAATCATCAATCTTCAATCATCAATCTTCAAACACCAATCATCAATCATCAATCATCAATTATCAATCATCAATCATCGATCATCAAACATCAATCATCAATCATCAATCATCAATCATCGATCATCAATCATCAATCATCAATCATCAATCATCAATCATCACTCATCAATCATCAATCATCAATCATAAATCATCAATCATCAATCATCAATCATCAATCATCAATCATCCATCACCTCTCATCAATCATCAATCATCAATCATCAATCATCAATCATCAATCATCAATCATCAATCATCAATGATCAAATATCAACCATCAACCATCAATCATCAACCATCAATCATTAATCATCAATCATCAATCATCAATCATCAATCATCAATCATCAATCATCAATCATCAATCATCAATAATCAATCATCAATCATCAATGATCAACTATCAATCATCAATCGTCAATCATCAATCATAAATCATAAATCATCAATCATAAATCATCAAACATCAATCATCAATCATCAATAATTAATCATCAATCATCAATCATCAATCATCAATCATCAAACACCAATCATCAATCATCAATCATCCATCACCTCTCATCAATCATCAATCATCAATCATCAATCATCAATCATCAATGATCAAATATTAACCATCAACCATCAATCATCAACCATCAATCATTAATCATCAATCATCAGTCATCAATCATCAATCATCAATCATCAATCATCAATCATCAATCATCTATCATCAATCATCAATCATCAATCATCAATCATCAATCACCAATCATCAATCATCAATCATCAATCATCAATCATCAATCATCAATCATCAATCATCAATCATCGATCATCAATCATCAATCATCAATCATCAATCATAAATCATCAATCATCAATCATCAATCACCAATCATCAATCTTCAATCATCAATCTTCAAACACCAATCATCAATCATCAATCATCAATTATCAATCATCAATCATCGATCATCAAACATCAATCATCAATCATCAATCATCGATCATCAATCATCAATCATCAATCATCAATCATCAATCATTAATCATCAATCATCAATCATCACTCATCAATCATCAATCATCAATCATAAATCATCAATCATCAATCATCAATCATCAATCTTCAATCATCAATCATCAAACACCAATCATGTATCATCAATCATCAATCACCACTCATCAATCATCAATCATCAATCATCAATGATCAAATATCAACCATCAATCATCAACCATCAATCATTAATCATCAATCATAAATCATCAATCATCAATCATCAATCATCAATAATCAAATATCAACATTCAACCATCAATCATCAATCATCAGTCATCAATCATCAATCATCAATCATCAATCATCAATCATCAATCATCAATCATCAATCATCAATCATCAATCATCAATCATCAATCATCAATCATCAATCATCAATCATCAATCATCAATCATCGATCATCAAACATCAATCATCAATCATCAATCATCAATCATCAATCATAAATCATCAATCATCAATCATCAATCATCAATCATCAATCTTCAATCATCAATCTTAAAACACCAATCATCAATCATCAATCATCAATCATCAATCATCAATCATCAATAATCGATCATCAATCATCAATCATCAATAATCAATCATCAATCATCAATCATCAATCATCAATCATCAATCATCAATCATCAATCACCAATCATCAATCATAAATCATCAATCATCAATCATCAATCTTCAATCATCAATCATCAAACACCAATCATCAATCATCAATCACCACTCATCAATCATCAATCATCAACTATAAATCATCAATGATCAAATATCAACCATCAACCATCAATCATCAACCATCAATCATTAATCATCAATCATCAATCATCAATCATCAATCATCAATCATCAATCATCAATCATCAATCATCAATCATCAATTATCAATCATCAATCATTAATCATCAATGATCAACCATCAATCATCAAACTTCAATCATCAATCATTACTCATCTATCAGCAATCAGCAATCATCAATAATCAATCATCAATCATCAATCATTAATCATTAATCATTAATCATCAATCATCAATCATCAATCATCAATCATCAATCATCAATCATCAATCATCAATCATCAATCATCAATCATCAATCATCAAACTTCAATCATCAATCATTACTCATCTATCAGCAATCAGCAATCATCAATAATCAATCATCAATCATCAATCATTAATCATTAATCATTAATCATCAATCATCAATCATCAATCATCAATCATCAATCATCAATCATCAATCATCAATCATCAATCATCAATCATCAATCATCAATCATCAATCACCAATCATCAATCATCAATCACCAATAATCATTAATCAATCATCAATCATCAATTATCAAGCATCACTCATCAATCATCAATCATCAATACTCAATCATCAATCATCAATCATCAATCATCAATCCTGAATCATCAATAATCGATCATCAATCATTAATAATCAATCACCAATCATCATTCATCAACCATCAATCATCAATCATCAATCATCAATCATCAATACTCAATCATCAATCATCAATCATCAATCATCAATCATCAATCATCAATCATTAATCATCAATCATCAATCGTCAATCATCAATCATCAATCATCAATCATCAATCCTCAATCATCAATCATCAATCATCAATCATTAATCATCAATCACCAATCATCAATCATTACCATCAATCATGAATCATCAATTATCAATCATCAATCATCAATCATCAATCATCAATCATCAATCATCAAACATCAATCATCAATCATTAATCATCAATCACCAATCATCAATTATCAATCATCAATCACCTTCCATTAATCATCAATCAACACTTATCAATCATCAATCATCATTCATCGATCATAAATCATCAATCATCAATCATCAACCATCAATCATCAATCATCAATCATCAATCATCAATCATCAATCATCAATCATCAATCATCAATCATCAATCATCGATCATCAATCATCAACCATCAATCATCAATCACCAATCATCAATTATCAATCATCAAACATCAATCAACAATCATCACTCATCACTCATTAATCCTCAATCATCAATCATCAATCATCAATGATCAACTATCAATCATCAATCATCAATCATCAATCATCAATCATCAATCATCAAACATCAATCAACAATCATCAATCATCAATCATCAATCATCAATCATCAATCATCAATCATCAATTTTCAATCATCCATCATCAATCATCAGTCATCAATCATCAATCATCAATCATCAATCATCAATCATCAATCATCAATCATCAATCATCAATCATCAATCATCAATCATCAATCATCAATCACCAATCATCAATCATCAATCATCGATCATCAATCATCAATCATCAATCAACACTTCTCAATCATCAATCATCATTCATCGATCATCGATCATCAATCATCAATCATCAACCATCAATCACCAATCACCAATCATCAATCATCAATCATCAATCATCAATCATCAATCATCAATCATCAATCATCAATCATCGATCATCAATCATCAACCATCAATCATCAATCATAAATCATCAATCATCAATCATCAATCATCAATCATCAATCATCAATCATCAATCATCAATCATCAATCATTAATCATCAATCACCAATCATCAATCATCAATCACCTTTCATCAATCATCAATCATCAATCATCAATCATCAATCATCAATCATCAATCATCAATCATCAATCATCAATCATTAATCATCAATCATCAATCATCAATAATTAATCAGTAATCATCAATCATCAATCATCAATCATCAATCATCAATCATCAATCATCAATCATCAATCATCAATCATCAATCATCACTCATCAATCATCAATTATCAATCATCAATCATCAATCATCGATCACCAATCATCAATCATCAATCATCACTCATCAATCATCAATCATCAATCATCAATCATCAATCATCAATCATCAATCATCAATGATCAATGATCGAATATCAACCATCAACCATTAATTATCAACAATCAATCATTAATCATCAATCATCAATTATCAATCATCAATCATCAATCATCAAACATCAATCATCAATCATCAGGCATCAATCATCAATCATCAATCATCAATCATCAATCATCAATCCTAAATCATCAATCATCATTCATCATTCATCAATTATCAATCATCAATCATCAATCATCAATCATCAATCATCAATCAGCAATCATCAATCATTAATTACCAATCATCAATTATCAACCATCAATCATCAATCATCAATCATCAATCATCAATCATCATTCAACGTTTATCGATCATCAATCATCAATCATCAATCATCATTCATCAATCATCAACCATCAGTCATCAATCATCCATCATCAATCACCAATCATCAATCATCAATCATCAACTATAAATCATCAATAATCAATCGTCAATCATCAATCATCAATCACCAATCATCAATCATCAATCATCAATCATCAACTATACATCATCAATGATCAAATATCAACCATCAACCATCAATCATCAAACATCAATCATTAATCATCATTCATCAATCATCAATCATCAATCATCAATCATCAATCATCAATCATCAATCATCAATCATCAATCATCAATCATTAATCATCAATCATAAATCCTCAATCATCAATCACCAATCATCAATCATTACTCATCAATCAGCAATCAGCAATCATCAATCATCAATCATCAATCATCAATCATCAATCATCAATCATCAATCATTAATCATTAATCATTAATCATCAATCATCAATCATCAATCATCAATCATCAATCATCAATCATCAATCATCAGTCATCAATCATCAATCCTGAATCATCAATCATCAATCATCAATCATTAATCATCAATCATCAATACTCAATCATCAATCATCAATCATCAATCATCAATCATCAATCATCAATCATCAATCATCAATCATCAATCATCAATCATCAAACATCAATCATCAATCATCAATCATCAATCATCAATCATCAATCATCAATCATCAATCATCAATCATCAATCATCAATCATCAATCAGCAATCATCAATCATCAATCATCAATCATCAATCATCAATCATCAATAATCAATCATCAATCATCAATCATCAATCATCAATACTCAATCATCAATCATCAATCATCAATCATCAATCATCAATCATCAATCATCAATCATCAATCATCAAACATCAATCATCAATCATCAATCATCAATCATCAATCATCAATCAACAATCCTGAATCATCAATCATCAATCATCAATCATTAATCATCAATCATCAATCATCAATCATCAATCCTCAATCATCAGTCATCAATCATCAATCATCAATCATTAATCATCAATCACCAATCATCATTCATCAATCATCAACCATCAATCATTAATCATCAATCATCAATCATCAATCATCAATCATCAATCATCAATCATCAATCATCAATCATCAATCATCAATCATCAATCATCAATCATCAAACATCAATCATCAATCATCAAACATCAATCATCAATCATCAATCAACATTCATCAATCATCAATCATCAATCATCAATCATATATCATCAATCATCAATCATCAATCATCAATCATCAATCATCAATCATCAATCATCAATCATCAATCATCAATCATCAATCATCAATCATCAATCATCAATCATCAATCATCAATCATCAATCATCAATCATCAATCATCAATCATCAATCATAAATCATAAATCATCAATCATCAATCATCAATCATCAATCATCAATCATCAATCATCAATCATCGATCATCAACCATCAATCATCAATCATCAATCAACACTTATCAATCATCAATCATCATTCATCGATCATCGATCATCAATCATCAGTCATCAACCACAATCATCAATCATCAATCATCAATCATCAATCATCAATCATCAATCATCAGTCATCAATCATCAATCACCACTCATCAATCATCAATCATCAATGATCAAATATCAGCCATCAACCATCAATCATCTACCATCAATCATTAATCATCAATCATCAATCATCAATCATCAGTCACCTGAAACCTGAATCATCAATCATAAACCACCTCAAACCTGAATCATCAATCATCAATCATCAATCATCAATCATCAATCATCAATCATCAATCATCAATCAGCAATCATCAATCATCAATCATCAATCATCAATCATCAATCATCAATCATCAATCATCAATAATCAATCATCAATCATCAATCATCAATCATCAATCATCAATAATCAGATATCAACTATCAACCATCAATCATCAACCATCAATCATCGATCATCAATAATCAATCATCAATCATCAATCATCAATCATCAATCATCAATCATCAATCATCAATCATCAATCAGCAATCATCAATCATCAATCACCAATAATCATTCATCAATAATCAATCATCAAGCATCACTCATCAATCATCAATCATCAATACTCAATCATCAATCATCAATCATCAATCATCAATTATCAATCATCAATCCTGAATCATCAATCATCAATCATCAATCATTAATCATCAATCACCAATCATCAATCATCAAGCATCAATCATCAATCATCAATCATCAATCATCAATCATCAATCATCAATCATCAATACTCAATCATCAATCATCAATCATCAATCATCAATCATTAATCATTAATCATTAATCATCAATCATCAATCATCAATCATCAATCATCAATCATCAATCATCAATCATCAATCATCAATCCTGAATCATCAATCATCAATCATCAATCATTAATCATCAATCATCAATACTCAATCATCAATCATCAATCATCAATCATCAATCATCAATCATCAATCATCAATCATCAATCATCAATCATCAATCATCAATCATCAATCATCAATCATCAATCATCAATCATCAATCATCAAACATCAATCATCAATCATCAATCATCAATCATCAATCATCAATCATCAATCATCAATCATCAATCATCAATCATCAATCATCAATCATCAATCATCAATCATCAATCAGCAATCATCAATCATCAATCATCAATCATCAATCATCAATCATCAATCATCAATCATCAATCATCAATCATCAATACTCAATCATCAATCATCAATCATCAATCATCAATCATCAATCATCAATCATCAATCATCAATCATCAATCATCAATCATCAAACATCAATCATCAATCATCAATAATCAATCATCAATCATCAATCATCAATCAACAATCCTGAATCATCAATCATCAATCATCAATCATTAATCATCAATCATCAATCATCAATCATCAATCCTCAATCATCAGTCATCAATCATCAATCATCAATCATTAATCATCAATCACCAATCATCAATCATCAATCATCAACCATCAATCATTAATCATCAATCATCAATCATCAATCATCAATCATCAATCATCAATCATCAATCATCAATCATCAATCATCAATCATCAAACATCAATCATCAATCATCAAACATCAATCATCAATCATCAATCAACATTCATCAATCATCAATCATCAATCATCAATCATATATCATCAATCATCAATCATCAATCTTCAATCATCAATCATCAATCATCAATCATCAATCATCAATCATCAATCATCAATCATCAATCATCAATCATCAATCATCAATCATCAATCATCAATCATCAATCATAAATCATAAATCATCAATCATCAATCATCAATCATCAATCATCAATCATCAATCATCAATCATCAATCATCAATCATCAATCATCGATCATCAATCATCAATCAACACTTATCAATCATCAATCATCATTCATCGATCATCGATCATCAATCATCAGTCATCAACCACAATCATCAATCATCAATCATCAATCATCAGTCATCAATCATCAATCACCACTCATCAATCATCAATCATCAATGATCAAATATCAGCCATCAACCATCAATCATCAACCATAAATCATTAATCATCAATCATCAATCATCAGTCACCTGAAACCTGAATCATCAATCATAAACCACCTCAAACCTGAATCATCAATCATCAATCATCAATCATCAATCATCAATCATCAATCATCAATCATCAATCATCAATCATCAATCATCAATCAGCAATCATCAATCATCAATCATCAATCATCAATCATCAATCATCAATAATCAATCATCAATCTTCAATTATCAATCATCAATCATCAATCATCAATCATCAATAATCAGATATCAACTATCAACCATCAATCATCAACCATCAATC